>JANFOE010002608.1:0-107410 GCA_025667525.1 Glebionis coronaria | reverse complement strand
ACCCCTTCCGAACCTCCAAATCCTGCAGCTAAAAGGTTTTTTGATTTGTTATCAAAAGCATATGCGCCGTTGTATAAGGGTTTTGAAGGGCACTCAACTCTCTCAGCAACTTCAAGGATGTTAAATATTAAAACCGATTTTAACATGAGCCAGACTTGCTATAACCGGGTGATGCAGGCAATAAAGGAATTTATTCCAAACTCAACAATCTGTCCTAACTATTACGAGTCAAAGAAGATGGTTTCACAACTAGGTCTCGGGTACATAAAGATAGATTGTTGCCCAAATGGTTGCATGCTCTATTATGGCAAAGAAAATGAGGTTCGGGACAAGTGTTATAAGTGTGATCATGCTCGATATAAACCTAAGGAACAAGGGAGTTCAAAGGAAGAGACATACCATACAAGTACATGCATTATTTGCCGATAACGCCGAGATTGCAACGCCTTTATATGTCTAAAGAAACAGCTCAACACATGACATGGCATCATGAATATAAAAGAGAACCAGGTGTGTTATCTCACCCGTCCGACGGAGAGGCTTGGAAGAAATTTGATCAAATCCATTCTCCTTTTGCTGCAGAGCCGAGGAATGTTAGGCTAGGCCTTTGTACAGATGGATTCACGCCCTTTGGGATGTCTTCTACCTCATATTCTTGTTGGCCGGTAATCGTGACACCATATAACCTACCTCCTTGGATGTGCATGAAAAAACCATACATGTTTTTGACATTAATTATTCCTGGTCCGCATAGTCCAAAGAAGAATATCGATGTATTCTTACAACCTTTAATAGATGAGTTGTATGTGTTGTGGAAAGACGGTGTCGATACCTATGATGCATTTAGGGAGAGAAATTTTAATTTGAAAGTTGCACTCATGTGGACAATCAATGATTTTCCAGCTTATGGTATGTTATCTGGATGGAGCACTCATGGGAAGCTTTCTTGCCAATATTGTATGGAAAAAAGTAAAGCTTTTCATCTAAAGCATGGCGGGAAGACCTCGTTTTTTGATTGTCATCGCCAATTTTTGCCAATGGATCATCCGTTTAGAAGGAACAAGGATTCTTTTACCAAGGGACGAGTTGAGAATGATGCACCTCCACCTAGGTTATCTGGTCGGGAAACATGGAGACGAGTTTGCAAATATCCAAAGGTGACTGATGAACGCTATCCCACAAAAGATCTTCCAGGATTTGGAGTTAGCCACAATTGGACAAAAAAAAGTATACTTTGGGATTTACCTTATTGGAATACCAATCTTCTTCGACACAACATTGATGTCATGCATGTGGAGAAAAATGTTTTTGATAACATCTTTTATATAGTGATGGATGATAAGGATAAGACTAAAGATAACGTTAAAGCTAGACAAGATGTGAAGCTGTATTGTAGGCGTCGTGAGTTGGAGTTGGTCACGGAAGCTAATGGAAAAACTTTAAAGCCCAAAGCATTATACACATTAAATAAAGAGCAAAAAAAAGTAATCCTTCAGTGGGTTAAAAATTTGAAGTTTCCAGATGGATATGCTTCCAATTTGTCGAGGTGTGTAGATCTACAAAGGTGTAACATGTGGGGTATGAAGAGTCATGATTGTCATGTTTTCATGGAGAGATTATTGCCAATTTCATTAAGAGAAATGTTGCCTGAACCAATATGGAAGGCAATGACAAAAGTAAGTCTTTTTTTAGAGATTTATGCTCAACTACATTGAGAGTGGAGCAATTAGAGAAGATGGAGAAAAATATTGTGGTAACAATGTGGAAACTAGAAAAGATTCTTCCACCAGGATTCTTTGATCACATGGAGCATTTGTTAGTTCACTTGTCATATGAAGCAAAAGTTGGTGGTCCTGTTCAATACCGATGGATGTATCCATTCGAAAGGTGATAGTTTTAATTACAATTCAATTGATAATAAATTTTTATTTTAGATGGCTTCACTCATACTATTCTTGGTTTTGTAGATATTTGTATCACCTAAAGAAGAAAGTAAAAAATAAAGCGTGGGTCGAGAGTTCAATATGTGAAGCTTACATTATGGAGGAAATATCAAACTTGTGCACACATTATTTTGAGTCACATGTTGAAACGAACTCAAGAAAAGTTGGTCGAAATGATGATGGTGGAAATGTAAATCCTAACCGGTTTAGCTTATCAATTTTCAATCATCGAGGAAGGCCTTCAGGAACATGCAAACGTCGTTTCTTAGATGACGACGAGTATGCAGTCGCTACCTTTTATGTTCTTCAAAATTGTGAGGAAATTCAACCGTTTATTAGGTATGTGTGACCTGCCTTTAGTTAGACATAATAATAATGCAAACATATATTTACCTTTAAAAGTACAAATTTTAGGAAATTTGAAGCAGAATTGAAAGTCAAAATGCCAAATATCACTACTGTTCAACTCACTCATGCGAAAGAAGAGAGGTTTGGGCGTTGGATAAGAGATTATGTAAGATTTTACTAGCTTTTATGAATACATGTTTCTGATTGAATGCCTTGATATGGGCCTGATTATTTGTCTAATTTGTAGGTCCTAAATCCATTAAATAGTAACCTGGTCAACGATAATCTAAAGAGCTTAGCCATTGGTCCAAGTCGACATGCACGAACATGGCAGTTGTATTATGTGAATGGGTTTAACTTTCACACATTACATCATAGTTTTTGAAAGTTACCTTTTGTAATTTGTTATTTTACTTATTATGCTACATAGTATACGAGTGCGTTATTTCGTTACTGCATTACTGCGATCATAATAATTTTTGTTATATATATGTTTGTCAAAATTTTTACTAACGAGAAATATTATACTTTTATTGAGTTTTTGCAGATGGAAAATGAAGATATTGATCAAGAGCACGGTGATGAAGATATGCGTATTGTCTTAACAATTCAAGGAGCATCGTAAGTTTAAAAATATAACACAAGTTTTTTAATATATATGTATATATACTAATATACGACTTAAACTGCAATGGTTCCATGTATCTTTTTGTAGATTTAATCCCTCCAATAACGTGACGAGCACAATAACTAGCATATGGAAATCGCGGTTTACAGGAGCATGGGATAATTGGACAACTGTTCCAGCAAAAGATAAAGAAATTTGGTTTAACTCGTTCCAGGTATTATGCTTGATCCTGCAACTGTTTAATGCTACATTTTGATTTAAGTTTACCATATGAATGTGTCTGATAGTGCTTAACTGTGTCTGATTGTGCTAATGTGGGATCAAAAAACAAAATTCTTTTAGTTTGGAATCATTTTGTTCTTGTGTTACTGATATAATTTCCAAATCATATGTTTATAATCATGTATAGGAGAAATACACTTGGGATGCATCACTTAACACAAAGGTTCGGACTTTGTTTAACACGCTTGGATCGAGGAGCCTTCGAGACTTTATGAATAGGATAAGGATTAAAGGCCGAGCACACAAACCACCATTTATGAATCAAACTATTTGGGATGCACTGTGGATAACTTGGGACTCACCAGAGTTTATAGCAAAATCTGAAAAAGGAAAAGCTGCTCGAGAATCTAATAAGCGTTTACACGTGGGTGGTTCTGTCCCGATCGCTGAGCACAAAAGGAGATTGGTATGTAATATTTTTGTTTCTATGTTGTACACTTATTGTAATAAGTATTAGCTAATATACTTTTATGGTTACTTGTGAAAATGCTTGGGAAAAGGTGATAAAGTTAGCAACTTAGCAATAAAGTCTACAAAAATAGTGAAAGCATAAATGATGTAGTCATTTGTACATAACCAACTATTTCGGTGTTTTCTTATGTTAGGACATTTAGTGGGTGTTTTGGGACTACTTTTGCGTGTCTGTGTATAGACGGTGTTAGGTTAGGATGCCATTATACGATGTGGTTTGGGATATTGATCAGTCATAAGATGTGATTTGCATCTTTAGATATAGCCATTTGAGAAATCTAATACTACTTGAACTTGGTACAACCGAATATCATAAACTTGCTGAACTTTTTTAGTCATAAATACTTATTATGCTTTGAAAGTTGGTGCAGAAGACCTCTCTTCTTTTTAGCCATTTGATCTCTAACAATAATTTTATGTTATTTTATGATATAGCAAAAAGAACTGAACAGGGATCCCACTGCTGCAGAACTGTTTTTCCGGACTCATGTGAAGAAAGACAAGAGCACTTTTGTTGACGATGAAGCAAAAGAAACCTATGTAAGTTGTTTCTTTTACTTATTGAGAATACTGTTGTTGAATCTTCCAGTCGTGTTGTTACTAAATAAAGGAATTGTTACTTTAAATCTACTAACTGTGTCATCGTTTCTTAATGAAGGAACAATATATGGAAAAGTATGAAGAAAATGACTCTCTCGATACGAAGTCAGGAAACATAGCAAACACATACATCAGATGGGCAGACCATGTTGGCTCAAAGAAAGGGAAGTTTTATGGTCTTCCATCAGGGTTTGATAGGTATATTTTTAAGCACATTGTTGATACCATTGGCCAAACTTCATAAAACTAGGAGATGGTTCAGTTACGTGAGATGTTGGACTGCCAAAAGATCGAAATGGATCTTCTAAAATCTGATCAGGAGCGTATGAGAGCAACACAAGAAACACACACCCACAAGCTTGACCAGGTTGTCAAATCCCAGACTCTGCTAGAGGATGATCTAAAGGTGATCCAGTCTGCTACTCAAAAGGTTCTAGATTTGCTTCAACGCCGACAACCTACTGTTTAGATGCTTATTCCAGCAACTTTAAACTCTTTGGTGAAAGTGACTAAGTACCAGATTTACAAGCTTCTTAATACTTTTCTGTTGAAGTAGCAGGTTTACACTAGTACGGTTTATTAGCAAATTTGAGGTGTCCTTATGTATGACTTGAAACTTGTCATTGTTTATGTATACTATATACTTTATTGAATCTAATAAATTGTGTACCTTGAGGAAGTTATTGTGTTTCGTTATACTTTATTGAATCTAATACATTATTTAGTTATAATTTGTTGGTGTTTAGTAGAGTTACATAGTGCAATATAGAACCCGGCATGTTCAAAAGAGAAAGTTGGGCGACATCAAAGAGTGAATTTGCGACATATGATAAATATTGTTTGCGACATTAGGCGACGTCTATTGAGACATGGCGACATAGTTAGCGTCTGGAATAGCGATGGATATGGATTTTTAGGATAAGACTCGCGACAGCTAGCGACTGCATGAAGAAAGTGAAAATCCGTCGCAATGCTTTCTGCGACATCATTTCCAGTCGCTACAGGCGACAAACTTGTTTGTCGATAATCATGACGCAAATTTTTTGCGACGTAGTTTGGTGTGACGCACAATCTGCGACATTTTAGCACCGACATGTACCTACCTGTCGTAAAATATGTCGCAATAATAAAATCCGTCGCTAATGACGTCGCTAAATCCATCGCTAAAGGGAGAAATTCTTGTAGTGTCATTTGATACACTGTGTGAATTAAGTTTGGTTGGAAGGGATTATAGACATGATTTTGTTATCTTTTTTTTTTAAGATTTCACGATCTTGTAAAATGGTTGTGACAGAATTTTGTTGCCTGGTGATGATGAAAGGGCAAAAGAGTATTTTGTTGTAAATTCCATTAAAACATACTTGTTAACCAAATATGAAAAGTCATTAGAATTATCAGTTTTATAAAACACCACTTTTATTCAATATCAGTGTGTTTCAAAACTATGGATTGTAAATTTGTGAACCAAACGCCCCCTAAGTGTTTGGGAATTAAGTCCCATGAAAGACAAGTGTGAATTACCTACCTCGTTGAGATACTAATAATCTATTGACAAACAACTAAAACATAGTTTGGTTTTAAATTCAAGTTTAAACGTAACTAAAATTATGAAGTAGTGACATGTCGACAACACTCTTCACAATAGAATGTGTTTGTTCGAGCTTATTTGCTTTCATTTATGTCCGATAAAAATAGTATAGGTAGCAAAATTGTTAAACTTCATTCATACCATCCAATCCAGCCACCTATATCTCACCGCCGGCAATCAATTAACCCTAGTGTACTAAACTTTTGGCGCCAAACCCATATTCACTTTCCCTCCAAAACATACACTTTTAGGCCTATTTATACCCTTTAGTGTATTTTGCACAAACACCACTCACCTTTGCAGCCCTCGCCTTCACTTTTGTAAAACAAAACCTACCACCGCACGACAACCAATGCGGTGATTTATATATTTGCCGCAAGCACCGATCGAAACCCTATGGTGTTTCGACTTTTATTTTATGATATAAGAGCAACACAAACTTGCTCTTGTTGAAATAGGTGGTCTCGAAAATGAATTAAAAAGTATAATCTCAATGAATTTTCTTATTAGTATTTATATCTTGATTATTCGTTATACTTTCTCATCCCATGCCCTTTCTTGTTCTAGGCAAAGAACACGAGCTCGCATCACACCTAATCCAATTTAAAAATGTAAAACAAACATACATCGGGTTGACTATTCAATGCAAATATACATGCCTAAATGAAAACATTTCACAAATGTAGATGGAAAACTTAGTGAATAATTTTGGTTTTTATTGATTTCCCTAATTTCCTTTTACAGGTGACTTATTGGGCGTGTATAACGTCCAAGCTTATCTAGTGTCAAACTTACAAGTTACATCAATGAGGTACATTTACTAGCTTATGGTTTTTCTCATATGGAATGTAATTTGCTTTTCTCATACATATTGAGGGTCCTTTTTCAAAATGTTTAATTGATTTTAAGAATTTGGAATTATATGTCTATCCTTTTAATTGAAAAAACCAAAATAAGTTGCGGAAGGTGATGTTAATGTAAGATGACCTGTAAATTTATTTTTGTATATTTTCTAACCAGAAGCTTTTATGCAGCAAATTACCTTGCGCCCTTTGATGCCTATTTGGCTACCTTGTGGCGTTTCCTGACCTTGCACCTTTGTCTTTTGATGCCTATACCTTGCATTGTTTCACAACATTCTAAATCTCATGCTGGAATTTCGAGACCGTTCATGTTGAAAATGCGAAGAGGACAAAGTATTGATATGATCTTTCTACTCTTGAAGGAATCTCAAGTTAGTTATGAGGAAATTTACATCACATATTTTAGTTTATCTATATTTCTCAACTGTAAAATGTAGTATCGTCAATGTTAATATTGTCGATGTTAATATTAGTTCTAGTTTATGGTATTCTCTGTACATGATAATAAATGATTCTTCTAAATTTAGTTCATATTTTAACGGGTTGGTGTTCGTTAAGAACCGGTCGGTTGAGATTAATATGGATGGATGATGTGTTAGGAGCTTCTCTTTAGACACATGTAAAATGAAAACAATATGTATCAAGTGTAGGTGCAAGTGCAATGGGTACACTTGAATACATAATAACACAATATTACAAACAATAAGATCTAATTTGAAATTATAAGCAGTTCGCACATTGTAAAATACATCAGGAATGCAAAACACTAACAATATAAAATGTTTTGGTTTCACTTTCACGTTCATAAGCATGGAATGGTTTAGTTAAGTTGAAGTACCCAAGTGTATCATCGGTTCTTGATCTTCATATTTTCAGTGTATGTTTTAGACATATTTCGGCTTATTGCGACGCAAGGCGACTACCCAATATTTAATACATATATTAAATATTGTCCAAATTTTGTAATAAACCATTTTGCAAACAACATTTTTTCAACAGACTTAACTCAAGGCTTATTGATCTTTTTAAGATGAGGACTAATCAACTTCATCTTGTTGCCTGGCCTAGAAGTTTTAATGTCTTGCCAGAAATCTTAAGTTTTAAGACGATAGTGCAAACTTAAGTTCATCATTTTGGTGTTCATCTTTGAAACCGTTAAGGACTAACATTTTGTTTTGTTACCTAATCAATATCAGTATATGAATTAAATATAAAGTTCCCATTAAAAGAGAGAGGAAAAAAATGTAATATATATAGTATTCATTTGGAACCTTTTTAAAATAGGAAGGTTGAAAATTAAGACTTTTTTACTTACTAAATAAAGCAATTTGTTCATATCTTTATCAATATTATATACTACTCTGTATAACATTTTCTAACAACCTTTTGTAACAACCTTTTAAATAACATTTTTTTCTTTTAAATTGAAAAATATTTTTATTTATTTATTATTTTTATAATCTAATTTTACTATATTATTTAAAATTTTGTGTATTTTAAGTTTTGATATATTTTTATTAACTTTTATTCTTTTTCAATTTTAGTGGGTTTTTAATTTGATTTTTTATAACTTTACAATGAGTAAGAGATTAATATTTGTTAGTCTCAAAATTCGGTACTCGCCGCAGCATTGCGCGGATATCGTTCTAGTATAATTATAAAAAAAGGCAAAAGAAATAAGGTTTTTCATATATAGTTTGCCCAGACTTTGTAAAACAGATATATGAGGTCTTTATCGGCTTAACACTGAGACCGTTTTCGGTTTTCAATCTTCGCCTAGTTGATATATTATATTTTAAAGGATGAAAATAATACGTTACTAAGAAAAATTAAGAGAGAAATTATTTCAACATCCTATTAGCACTTGCATGTCTACCTTTGATTAACAAAAATTTATTTTGAAACTTTTTTAGAGCATCTTTAAAGTCATGGATTTTATCAAGTATGGTTAGATCAATTCAGTATGATTTCACATATTCATTTGAATAAGAATTTTGTAAATAACTTTGAACACTCAAAGGTAATGTGAGTGAATAGAGTTGCCTTCAAGTTTCTTGAGTTTATAAGAAATAATTGATCATTCAATGAGGCGGCACTCGGTAAATGATGTTTGAGACAAAAGAAGGTGATGGTTTAGTGAGTCGTCGCAATAAACTTACAAAGCCTCATACGATCTCCTCAACAATGATGAAGCTATGAAAACGTAAGAAAATTGAAGAATGGACGAGATAATTTTGAAGTAGATAAGATCAAAGGACAACACGTGACCCTCCTTTTTGTAAATAATAAACGCATATTAGTACACTGTGACATATGGTCTTTATCATTTGGAAATTCAATTTTTGACAAAGACTGCTCAATATTCATGTCAAAGGATGTTAACACATCCTTTTGACCTATGGGTATTAGGGTTTTTGCATCTACTCTTCTCATTTTACACATTAGTTACGAATAATTACATTTTACAAATATTAAAAAACCATTTTCTCATTATTTCGATATTAAACCGCATAATCAAATTTAACATTATATGTCATAATTACGTTTTATGAAAGTTGATTATGTGATTATTCATTTTTAAAACGAATAATCTAATTTAAATAAGCAAAAACAAACACCCTTTTAGTGTGTTAAAAGACTAGGAAATATGTAAAAATATTATTTTAAAATAAACTAGTTGAGTTATTCTTCTTACAAACTTTTACATAAATTTATTGCTACTTACTACATTAACACTCTTTTGTGTAAATAATAAATGTTACACTGCAACATAACATTTAAGTTTGGAAATATATTTTTTGATTTAGTCAACTCGTTATTCATGTCAAAAGGTTGTAAGTTGTAACTCATATTTTTGACCAATGGATATTAAGGTTTTGTGCATCTTATATTTTTCTCATTTTACACATCAAACTACACATAATTACTTAATAAACATTGAACAAACTAAATTTCTCATTATTTCGATATCAAACGTCATAATAAATCTAAACATTATATTTCATAGTTATGTCTTGTGAGTGTGTTTATTCATTTTAAAACATATAATCTATTTTAAATAAGATATAACAAACACCTTTTAGTGTCTCAAAAGCTTAGGCAAAATGAATAAATATTGTTTCAAAATATACTAGCCAGAGTATTTTTCTTACAAAATTTTACTTAAATTTATTGCTACTTACTATATCAACCCTATAAATAATAAATGATTACTAGTCTCATACAAGATTATAAAACTCTCAATAAGTATACTCTTTACTTGAAGAAACCATACATTTTCAGCTTAAATTATGCTCTTAAGAGTTCGTGACCACCCATACAAAGCACCCATAACTCAAAATTGATTCTCTTTTTCTATAGCAAACAGAGCTTGTTACAATGTTAATCCTCATACTCTCACCCGGATATCTACGTTTTTAGTCAATATCTATACTAATCAAAGCCCCTTTACTAAGGGGGTGTATGTGATTGCTAATTCTATAACACTTATTTTGATAAAGAAATACATGGTTACATATAAATGTTACATACTTTTTAAAGAAATACATGGTTTTGAAAGGTAGAGCTCGAACACCAAATTTTGAAACCATGAACACGAAACTACTCCAATGGTTCAGTGATAGACTTGATCACTTGAACATCCCCCTAGTGGATCGAGTTACGTATACCGATAATGATACGAGCAACTTCATGGTAATAAGTCCTTGTGAGGTTAGTTGGCTAGGGCATGCATAGTTTTTAGGAAGCAATAGACACGTAACAATGGTAATAAGGTAAAGACTCGAAACCATTCATGGATATATATATATCCATTTTGTACTCGATGAAAGATTACGGATTTCTATTTTGGTTATTTTGCTACATAAGTGAATATCAAGACTGGAACAATTTACATAGGGAGTAATAATAGTGCAAAAACAGTAGTTAATATGTTCTTCAACTAAGGTATGTGAGTTGAGTCCAGTGTGAATTACCTACCTCATTCGAGATGCTAATAATTATGAAGTATTGACATGTCATGTCGAGAACACTCTTCACAAAGAAAACATTTTGAGAAGTACATGAAAATACACTTTAAGGAGTCATTATTAAACACACATTTAAGTTGACACCAATATTGGTAGCAAAAGTGTTCAACTTCATTCATACCATCATATATACCCATCTCACTTTTAGCAATCAATTAACTCTAGTATACTAAACTTTTGCCGCCAAATCCATGTCCAATTTCCCGCCAAAACATACACTTTTGGCCCTATTTGTACCCTTTAGTTTTGCACAATACCACATACCTTTGCAGCCCTCGCTTTCACTTTTTTCAAACAAAACCTACCACCGTACGACAACCAAGTAAATGCTTTAAACCCAGGACGGGTTAATATGTTTTCTAGAAGCGTTGATCAAAACCCTATGTTATTTCGGCTTTTATTTTTTGATAAAAGAGCAAAACAACCTTGTTCTTGTTGAAATAGGTGTTTTTGGAAATAAAACAAGGTATCAAGATGCGTTTTGGGTCACTTGAAAGTCCTGATGAGAAATCATATGTTACTCGAAATATATTTTCCTATTATGGCAATGGTGTACTGGATGGACTTGATGAATCATATCAAAGCCGCTACAAGTCAGTTCTCTTCCATGTTGATGCATGTTTTTAAGTATAGGTCGCCCACTCGAGCTTAAGAGATCCATCTTCACCGTTCCCTCCTATAGCTGCCTCGTGATTGGAGCAATTATCTTCAATGTTAAGGCTGGAAAATATATTTTGATAGAAACGTCTGCGGCCCAACAAACACAGAATGTGTCGTATGCCCAAGGAAAATGGTTGCTTCAGGATGATGGTGGATTAGACCCAAGGTCCCAAGTGGTCATACTTATATTGAAAACGTGGGTAACAAAGTTGGCTTTTGGATTGAAAATGTGTGAAGACACACACAATCTTTAATCCAAAAGCCAATTTTTTACCTATATTTTCCATATTATGATGCGGCCACTTTCGACCATGGGTCCATTCCACTGTCAAACTGATAAAGCTAAGCTTATCCTACTTTTTAAAACTCAAGAGGTGTCATGGAAAGTTGTCGTCTTCATGTATTGCAAGTGTCTTAAATTTTCGTTTTATTTGTTGTGTGCCCTCTTTATAATCTAGATGGCAAAGACCTTGTTATATGTTCCGAAAAACTATGTTCAGCTGATCAAGACACTAATAAAAAAATCTCAATTTATGTAATCTTTGGAATATTATATATGTTTAGTGACAAACCACCTAGATATCGAATACTTCCATAAACACTAAACATTAATTGTTATTGCTTGGCAACAGAGAACATAACTCCCACCAATCCACCATCATAGTTTCTTGATATTCTTAACATCAAAACCGTGATACCTATTACCCAAGTAAATTAGTCCTCCAACAACAACATTCGATGAACCTTCAGAGATCACGTTCGGACCACTTTCATTACTCACAAGATCAGCATTATAGCATTATGATGATTCACAACAGCTTTAGAACTCACGTTTGGACTACCTTCAATACTAACAACAACTTAAAACCTCACATTTGAAACACCTTCAGTGGTCACAACACCCCTCAATCCATTCACAAACCCTTGACAGTCAGGCTCATGGACGCAGTTCAACACCTCTGGATTTTGAAGCAAACAAAACGCTGCCAACTGACAACTTGTGAATGATGTCTTGTTTATGTATGAGGTTCTAATATTATGTAACCATTGTTTGTGTATGAGGTTCAAGTGAGTGGATTTGTTGTAATCCTTCTTTGTACGTTGTCGCACTTAAATTTCAGTCTTAGGCTAGTAAACAACACAAAAGTCATAAACCAAGTACTTATACATTCCCTAAAGTTAGTCAAGTTATAACATTTTTATTAATTGATCGAATGTTCCTTATCGTCGTTCACTTTTGGTCAAGAGAACTACGCTTCCAGTCATGCAGAAGGTGAGTGACTTTCTTTCTATACTATACCCAACAGCCTTACATTTTTATATTAAAATTTCGTTAGGGGTTGGTTATTCGTACCCATAAAGTGATCCCAATACCCTCTGCAACTTCTTCATTTTGGTATAAAGCGGGAAACAAAAAAACGCAACTCAAAACATAAAGTTTAATAAGTCAAAAGTAATAAAACATGAAAAATACAAAATAATAAGCGGTCTTTTTTCCTATTAATAAAGTTAGTAAAACTGTCGGAAAAAAATATAGAACACACACTTTAAGCTTTTACGAGTAAAAAACTGTAAGAGGTGTAAATTCATTTTAAGAAAACAAGCCTTTTAGTTTTGTGTATTATAAGTAAACCAACAAAAGGACAAGTTGTAATAGTGACCAAAGATGATCTTATTTTGTTAACTTCGGTTATCTTGACAACTCTTGACAAACATGAAACTTATATCAAATATTCCGTATTTTCAATGTTTATATTAGTTTTAGTTTATGTTATTATGTACATGAAGATGGATGATTCTTTTAAAATTAATTGATGATGTTCGTTACGAACTGGTCCGTTGAGACTAATGTAGATGATGTGCTAGGAACTTCACTTAAGGCACATTGAAGTCCAACTCAATTGTGGTAATGAATAATATTGGTAAATGTGATGTTTATAACCCCTAAATTTAGAGAGAGGATTGACTGTGTATCATCTGAATTAGGCTGTTATAGTCTTATTAAAGCATATCGTTACGATCATCTAAATTTGGTTTCCCTTTTGCATCAATAGAGATTGCTCACCTGTTTGTTTGTTCTCCAACTTTTATTATCCAATGTAGTTCTCCAAAACAAACAAAATTATTTGCTCTTCAAGACAATTAGTGTATTTCATATGGCAGTATGTATACATATTATTTTAAAAGTTTCCAGCGAGTATTTTTTTTTACAAACTTTTACCTAAATTTAATGCTTACATATATTTATATCAAAAGATTTGGCAATATGTGTGAATGCACTAAAACATGTTTTTACTTCCAATTAGGAGGAAATATAAACACACAAATTACTATGTAATGAATACTATCACACAATCCGTATTCGGCTCACACGTATGTTAGTGCTAAAGAGCAAATGCTTTCTTAAATATGTTTATGAGTCTTGCTTATCTCATATTTGAGCTTTATTTAAGTCGACATTTCTTACAGGAGGTTGATGTGAAGACTTTAGAATAATTTAATATGCGTTAGAACATCTCTAATGTCATGAACTTTATCAAGCATATAACATAGCATTGTAGAAGTGTCACATCATGCCGTATCATTTTCTTTTATAAATCATCGAATATATAAACTTACCTTTTACTCATATATACTTCAACTAGTTTGTAACTCTTCAAAATACACCTTGAGCTAAACCTCATTTTCTCTTCTAATAAACATTATTTTATCTCCTTATAAACCTCTATAAACTAGGTATTATTCATGATTTATGAGAGAAATAATCCTAAAAATTAAGATGTCATGAAGTGTGTTAAGTGACTCAACAATATAGTTAGACTTGATGTTGCTAGCTTAAACGGTAAAGATACTACTCTTCACATCAATTGGGGTAAAACATATGGCAATATATATACACACTCCTTTATTATCACGTCTGATGCTATTGACAACTTCCTTGCTCCTCTTTTAAAACATTTATGTTCCACGGCTTTTTGTCAGCAAGTAGTTCAGCAATTTGTGCTAATGAAAAGAAGGTACATCTTGCTTATGGATGTAACACCATGTGAAAGTATTTAAGATACATAGCTATTGAAGCAGGTAAAACATAAATGCGTAAAAGTAATGTAACACTTAAAAAATAGTAGAAGCCATGTGATAAGAATTTATGATACATATTATTTTGATTCGCATTTAATACTCTAAAAATAAAGTGTTTTGCCAAAGTGTCTTTTTTGTATAACAATATACGTACGAGTTAATGAAGGAGTTAATGAAGCAAGTTAGCTTGCAGAAACTATATTGATGAAAACGCAAAGGAACAAATAATTTAAATTACAAGTCCACACTCAATATTTATATCTATACAAAACAAGGTTACACAAACTAGCTCTATTTCCCCAAATCCGTAAGCTCTTTAATGCTTTAACATAATACAAACATGCTCCCCCGCAGGGACGAAGATTGAGCTCTTGGACATGGGGGGGGGGGGGGGGGGGGGGGCGAAACAAAAAACTAGTGAAATGGAACAATAAACTTATATCTATGGGAAAAGACACACATGCCTTTTGTTTCCTGCTAATATTGTTGAGTATGATAGCTTCTTTCACAATTTGAGCCAAGCAACATGCATACTTATATTTTAAGTTTATTGGTTTTACTAAAATTATACATTAGAAGCCAAAATCATAGGGAGGGGGGGAGCACCCCTTCCTTCCCTAACGAAGCTTCGTCTATGTCCCCTGAAACATCAAAACATATTTCTAACCAAACATAAATGCGTGTCACGTAAGATAGATATATGCCTAATACCACGCGTAACAATAAACTATAAAAAAGTTCATTACTCGTCTATCCTCGTAACTTTCATATAAAACTCTGCAAAAGAATAACAAAAAACATGATCACAAAAAAACAATAAATGTTTTTTGTTTATATAGGTATAATTGGTTCGGTTCTCGGTTAAAAATTTTCATTAGTTCAACTTTAGGTCCGCTTCGGTTTTTGGTTCGATTTGGTTCTGACCTGATGCACACCCTAGTTCCTAGATGTATTTAACAAATGGAGTAATTATTACATTTAGACAATGAAATTTTAGTAAATAAATATATATTCCACTCTTTAAACCATGAACTCGTATATAAACATTGATCATATAAATGTTTATAGATGGAAGGTACCATGTTGGTAATACGCACCACACACAAAACATTTCCAAACAAAAACACTTACCTCTCATCTCCACCGTTCAATCTTTTGAAAATAATCTCCACTGTCCAATCTACCATGCTGGCAATCGCACATCCACAACCCTAAATTTCAAATTAAAACACCTCTAGCACATCCACATTTCTTATCCACAACATCTTTTTTCCTATATAAACCAAAGCCATTCAAAAAAAACAACCCTTAAAACCTAAATTGATAACAAAAGTAATTGTAACTAGTAACAATGGGGGTGCATTCATCATACTTACCTTCCCCTTCTCGACAAGTCAGCCAAAATGTTTCTAGATCTGAGGCGTTACCTAATGTATCCGTTTTTCTTTGAAACTCGCTTCTCGGTGCGCCTAATTTGTGACAACTTACCAAAGAAAGAATGGGTACCTTAAGTTACGCCTCAGCACAAGCAAACATGACACTAGATCTGTTGTGACGTCCGGTATCCTAACCTTCATCGCTCGAAATGTAAGTTTTACTTTTTTTTAAAATTCATGTTAAGATTGGTGTTAACTTTTCCGTATGCTAGTATAAGGTAACTGTGTTTGTTTAAGCTTATATTGTGGGGTTATGGCTAAGGTGGGTTTCGGCTTATGGTTCATAAGATGACTTTCTTACTTTTTGTGAGTTAATGTGAAACTTTTTTTGCTTTTAAAAGGTTAATATTACATGATAAGCTCATCTAAGTTTAAAAAAATGTAAATAAGTAACAAAATAGGCTTATCAAACATAAGCCAAAAATAAAATAAGCCATGACCTCGCTATATAAACTTAAACAAACACCCATAACCAGTGATACTTTTGGTTGCTAAATAGTGATGTGTAGCTAAAAGCTAAACATGTTGTATAATATATGTAAACTTTTTTTTAACTGGAAATATGTAAACTTACTTAGCTGATTCGTAGTTGTGTGTTTGAATCTGCATATGGTTGACACATTTATAAACTGTTTTGTATGTTACTTTTGTTTGTTTTCTTTCTATCACTGTTTTGAGCTTATGTCTTATTTGGTTTTCGGCCTATACTAGCTTCTGAGAAGATGATTAAAACTCATATAAGCTTAAAAGTTTTCGACCTATGCTATTATTAATAAGGATTGTCAATTTTAATAAATTTATAATCCCTACGTATGAATAAAAATCATCAGCCTAGCCCTCAAAGATATAGGCCATCACCTTTTCAACAAATACGACACCCAACAATCGAAACCGTCAAAAATTACTCCGTCCCTTTGACGCATCGCTATGGAAAGCTAATCTAAGTTCATATCGAACCTTCCAAATTCACAAAAGGTGAGGGAAAATACCCCGATACCGGTATTCCATGACTTGCAGAGTCTTTTGTTCCTTTGAATTTGAAGAATTGTATCTCTCAAAACATTAAAACCTAACCGACCACGCTAAGATGTGCTCTACCTGGAAACAAAACTGAATATTTTTTCTGAAAAACAAAACCAAATGCGACAAGATAAGTAACCAGGTTTGTTACATCTTAATCCAATTTCATATAACGTGTCTCCATCATCCACTACTACAATCTACAATACAATCTACAATGTATACTTGTATATTTTAGTGGTGGATGATAGAGACATGCTATATCAAATTGGTTTTATATGATTACATTTCTTCTCGCATTTTGTTTACTTTTTCAGAAAAATATTATGGTTTGTTTCCTAGTATAACACATCTTAGGGTTGTTCAGATATGTATTAATGTTTTTAGAGATAAACATCTTCAAATTAAGTAACAAAAGACGTTGTATGTCATGGAATACAAGTGTATCGGATTATTTTCACTCTCCTTTTGTGAATTTGGGAGGTTTCATTGGAACTTATAGCAGCTTTTCAAAGGGACGATGTAAATCTTGACGGGTTACATTGTTGGATGCCGCATTTGGTGAAAAGGTGGCGACCTATATCTTAGAGGGCTACAACTAAGGATGAGGATTTTGATATTGAAGTTAACTGATATTTTCTTGCAGTTTACTTTATTTCGTGCAATATTTAAAAAAAATATAACGTATTGTACATTTTCAATATGCCTTTCAAACATGATTTTGTGTGAAGGTTCGTTTAAAAAGACTCGTGGGTTTTTGTTATGAAATGGTGTATTTTTATAATGTTAGATTATAAAATGATAAGATCAGTCGATTTTCATAGAGAGGTTCGAATGGGTAAAATTTCAAAAGGTGAACTAATAACAACAAACATATACATGAACGTAATAACACAACAAGTGAACATAATAATTTGGTGACCCATGAAGTAAATTAGTGTCCATCCATCATTACCAAGTGTACCAAGTGTGTAATCTAGTTCCTTGTCTCAAAATTTGGATAACTTAGTAATCTCTAGACAGTTGCACACCTAGAAGCACTTATCGAGCTTAGTAACGAAAAGGCTCATGTAAATTTGAAGGGCCGACAAAGACAAGACCATATATAGCTAGATAGGGCTAAGAATCTCTAAGTATACAAATGAGTTCGTACACATACCAACCATGTTATGTCCCTCACGATAGAAATAGACAATATGACATTATTCAATTTTATATAGCGGCAGTTTTCCATCAGAGTGTAACCATCATTGTCAACTAACGAAACGATCCCATGTAAATCACCCTTCTTAAAAGAAAATTTTTTAATGGCGATCTTGATGCAAAACATCTGGAATCTTAGGTTTACCTTGTCATTTACATCGCGATTACAAATCGTGATGTTTTGCCTGAACATCGCCGTTACTAATTCTTCTTTTAAGAAGCATGTTTTGCATGGGATAGTTTCTTTAGATGGCGTTGATGGGTTACTCTCCGATGGAAAATTGCATCTAATTGAAAATGAACAAGACGATATTGCGTATTTCTATCGTGAGTGACATGGCGTGATTATTAGAGACCCCTTGACCTTTCGATATACTCTTGTTTTTATCGGCCCTTAAGGTTTACGTGCAGACTATTCGTTAATACGGCCGATAAATGCTCCAGGTGTGCATCTGTGTGGACACTATAGAGTTATCCAATTTTAGGACAAACAACTAGATCACAAACTTCATACGCTTACCAATAAATGTAATGATAGGTGTACACTAAATTACTTCACAACGTTGAGAGATAATGTACACGTGATGATAGGTGTGAAAACACCCATCTTTTCTACCACTTAATTGCATGAAAACGAGACCTAAACGTATATTTTATGTTGTAAATGTCGGAATTATGCGTGTTTTTGTGTTTTTTGTGTTTCAGGGTCAAAATATGAAAAGGAAGGAAAACACGGTCTTCCACGGGCTTTTATTGAAGAAAACGACAAAAGACGAAGTCAAAAGATCAAGAATGCAGAAAGAACGGAAGTCCAAGGCTTATTCTGAAGATTTATCGAAGAAAATATCCAAAGACAAAAGTTTAATGAGCCGAAGAACTCAAGTCTTATTTATGGAGAAAATATTACAAGACGAGTTAAAAGAAATCCCAAGAAAAAGTCTAAAAGTCGAAGTATTAAAGAAGACTAGAAGACCAAGGACTAGAATGCAAGAAAGAAGAAAGAAAGAGGAAGCTTCCAACATAAGCTATCCTCCTCCTATAAATACTAGGCTAAGCCTTCATTTGTAAAGTCTTGGGTGGATTGACAACCCATCTCTTTCACCTTTTAATTACTTGCACCTTTTAATTAATTGTCATTTAAATTCAAGTCTTTTAATTTCAAGTAAGTTTTAATTTTATGTTCCTTAATCTTCAAAACTTTTTAATTATCTTGTTCATCTTCTTTTTATTAATCTTTGTTTGTGTTGATTTCAAGTTTTCAATCTTAATCTTTTTCCTTTACTTTTTACATCAAGTTTTAATCTTTTTAATTTCCGTGTCTTGGTTTTATTGTTTTTAAACGTTTGGTTATTGATTTGGGATTTTTATTTAGTTTATTGGTGTTTTACTTTGCTTATTGTCCTTGAAAAGTTAGGATTTTAGAGCTTATTTTCGTACTTTTGGGTTTCCCTAGTTTTTAGGAATCTATGTGTAAATTCGCAATCTTCTTCAAAGTTGCGAAATTGATCATTTTGGAAAGTTGCTGAATTGAATCTTGTCCTGTATTGCGAGATTGATCTTCAAGCATAATTGCGAAATCATTCTTGGCTATTGCGGAATTGTTCATAAATGGCAATTGCGGATTCATTAATTCCGCATTAACATTGCGGAATCCTTCTCTAATCATTGCGGAATTCTTCTCTAATAATTGCGAATTTACCACCTTTTATTGCGGAATTAATTTCGCAATGTAATTGCGGATTTGTTCTGTGTGTGAATTGCGAAATCTTTGTCTCTTCATCATTGCGAATTTGTTGTCTTTGCCAATTGCGAATTTTATTTTCATATTGCGAATTTAATTCTTATTTTTCTTTAATTGCGAAATTAATTATTTTATTTTTAGTTTTGGTTTTTAAATTTATTTTTCCCGTCAATTTTATTTAGTTTTATTTTAATTGTTTCGTCTTATTTTTCTTAAACTTTATTTTTACTTGTTTTGTCTTAGTTTAATTTTTAAACGTTTTTGTTTTATAGTTTTCATTTCCTTTCGTTTTAATTTCCGTAATTTTCACGCTTACCGAAATGTTCATTTTCAGCAAGTGTTTTTCTATTTTTATTCTACAGAAAAAGTGACAGTTTTTCTGGGTTTGTTTTTAGTTTATTTTTATTACGTCTCATCTTTATTTTTCCTTAGTTTTAGACAACGACACCCTTTTATTTGATTCACCAAGAACAACGAACCTCTCGCACTTAATCAGTTATCAATTCGAAGAGATACCGAGAACGATAAAAGAACCCATACAAAAAGAAGGTTATCACGTAACAATTCTAATACGTTTTGAGTCACGTATTGATCCTCATATGAAAGCATGTAAGATAGTGTCTCGATGTATATTTTTTAAACAGGTAAAAACCAAGTTTGAGTTAACCAGAAGGGTGAGTGTATATATCTCACATTTTCACGTTCTCACCGGATTAATTATGGACCTTTTTGACCCTCGCGTGGTTACTATATAGTTTTTGAATGGAAAAAAATTACTGTATAAATTAGTAAAATTAGATGAACCCTGTTTTGAAAAGTAGAGCAAGCACACCTTAACCCTTATAAAAATATTGATAAATGGAATTGACGAAGTGTTTTATGCTACGTAGATCAATATTGATAAATGAAAATCAGCGTACTTGCATTTAATTTAAATCTACGCAAGATGTACGTCCAAAGACACAGTGTTGTGGTTCAGTGATAGACTTAAACATAACATCCCTCTAGTAGATCCAGTTTCCGATATGATACTGATAATGATTAAGCAACTTCAAGGAAATAAGTCCTTTTGGCGTTAGTTGGATAGTGCAATAGACACTTACCCATGTTCTTATTTGCTAAAGAATCAAACATATCTCACGAATGAATGTGCTTCTACACAGCTATATGAACAAAAGCCCTCTACTTGATCACAAGTGTCAATTACCTACCTCATTCGAGATGCTAATAATCGATTGACAAACAACTAAAAGGTTATTTGGTTTTGGATTCAAGTTTAAACGGAACCGAACTTTTGAAGTATTGACATGTCGAGAACACTCTTCAGAATGAAAACACTTTGAGAGGTACATCGAAATACATTTACCCACTACCACAACCATCACGTGTGTTTGTTCGATCTTATTTGTTGTCGTTTATGTTTCATAAAGACAATCTTGCTAGCAAAAGTGTTAAACTTCATTCATCCCATTCTATCTACCCACCTATATCTTACCTTCTGGAATCAATTAATCCTAGTGTACTAAACTTTTGGCATCAAATCCATGTCCATTTTCCGGCCAAAACATACACTTTTGGCCTTATTTATACCCTTTACAGTGTTTTGCACAATCACCACTTACCTTTGCAGCCCTCCCATTCACTTTTATCAAACAAAACCTACCGCTGTACGACAACCAATTAAATGCTTTAAACCCAGGACTGGTTAATATGTTTTTCGGAAGCGCTGTTCAAAACCATATCGTATTTCGGCTTTTATTTTATGATAAAGGAGCAAAACAACCTCGTTCTTGTTGAAATAGGTGTCTTTGGAAATAAAATAAGGCATGAAGCTGAGTTTTTGGTTGCCTGAAGCTGCTCATGAGGAATAATATATTCGAAATATATTTTCCTATTATAGCAATTGTGTACTAGATGGACTTGATGAATCAAGTTAAGGCTGCTACAAGCCGGTTCTCTTCCATGTTGATGCTGGTTTTGAAGTAGAGTTCGCCCACTCGTGCTTAAGAAATCCGTCTTCGCCGTACCCGCTAATAGCTGCCTCATGACTGAAGCAATTATCTTCGATGTTAAGGGTGGAAAATATATTTTGATAGAAACGTCCACGGCCCAACAAACACAGCGAGTGTCGTATGTCGAAGGAAAATGGTTGCTTCAGGATGACGGTGGAATGGACCCAAGTTCCCAAGTGGTCATACTATACTTAGAGTGAAAACCTGGGTAACATACATACGATATGTAATCCTTAATCATATTATGGTTAAAATGACAATTCTTTTTAATGTTAATATTCATTGTAGTTTATGTTATTTTGCATATGATGTGGAATGATTCTTTTAAATTTAGTTAATATTTTTAATTGGCTGATTTTTTGTTATGTCCAGTCCGTTGAGATTAACATGACTGAATTCTGGTAGAGGATTGAATATGTGGGTACTCTATGTTTTATAAACATAAATTTAAATTCACGTATTAGTCATAAGATGTCATTAAGTGTGTTACTCAACACTATAGCTGGACTTGCTGCTAGCTTAGACTGTAAAAGCTACTCTTCACACAATATTGGAAAATGAGTTATAATAGTACACACTCCTTTATTATTACGTTTGATACTATTGACATCTTCCTTGACTCCTCTTTTCAAACATGTATGTGCCGATTCAAGCTTATGGGGTTATATCTTTTTGGTTTATGTTTTTATAAGCCCCACCTTTTCTTTTAGCTTATTTTAAAATCTATGTAAGCTTAAAAGAAAATTGTGAGATCGTTCCATCAAGTCATGCAAAAAGGGTTTGTCAAAATATTTTCAAACCATTAGACTTCGCTTTGCTTAAGGTAGAAATAGAAGTAAAAGTGATTTACTACTCTAGTGAAAGAAAGTATTTGTTAAAATCGAATGACTGAAATGTTGATCTGTTTAAGCTTTTAATGCTTATGGGGTATATGTTTTCAGTTTATGTCTAATAACCTCACTTTCTCTTTTTGCTTATTTTATAATATATGTAATTATCATGAGATCGTTTCCATCAAGTCATGCAAAACAGTTGCCATGTGCATTTGATCATATCTAATATCTTATGTCTCAAAAACACAAATAGGTTAATAAAAGAGGGTACGTCTTTCTTATTCACCATGTGAAAGTATTAAAAGCTAAAGTTCGCGTCGTAGCTTTACCGAACGAAAAGCTAAAGTCCGCAGCGGGTGATCAAGCTGTTACGGACAAATGGGTTAAGACGAATATATTGCCTTATAACCCGGATATTATAATGGAAGCGATCGTGGTTGGTAACGAGGTGTTCGTTGAGCTGGCTAATATGAATTATTTAGTACCTGCAATGAAGAATGTGTACTCTTCACTTACGAAAAACAAGATTGATATTGAAGTTGTAACACCTATAGCCCTTAGTGCTTTAGCTACATCGTACCATACTTTGTCTGGTTCTTTTAAGCCCGAGCTTAATGAACCGGTACTTAAGCCAATGTTTAGCTTCTTGCAACAAACAGGGTCTTAGCTTATGGTGAATGTCTATCCGTTTTTCGCGTATGAAGATAATACTCATACCATTAATTGGATTACGCTTTGTTACGTGATAAAAAAGGCATGAAGGATGAGAAAACTGGAATCGTACACAAGTCTCTATTTGATGCCCAAGTTGACGCAATTTATCCCCGTTGGATGCCGTTGGTGCTAATAAAATAAAAATTTTTGTTTCGGAGACAGGGTGGCCTTCCAAAGGTGACTCGGACGAAACCGGAGCTGCAGAGACTAATGCAGCTCACTATAATGGTAATTTGTTTCGTCGGATACTCACCGGAGGTGGGTTCCGATGTAACGAGACGAACCATTAACCGTGTACCTTTTCGCTTGATTTAATGAGAATCAAAAGACCGGACCCACGTCTGAAAAGAACTATCACTACAAGAAAAACACGCTTTAAGGACGGGGTATTTTTAGAGACTACAGATGTAGTCTCTAAAACTTCGCAAAACGACAAAAATAATACTTTCTTAGTCTCATGTTTGACCAAAATCTTTAGGGACTACTTCACGATTTATAGAGACTATGTATGGTGTCTAAAGATTCGCTAAAAAACAAAACTTGAGATAGCTAAATATTTGACTTTGACTATCACTTATAGGGACTACATGTAGTGCCTATAAATTTGGAGACGTATTCTTGTTAGTCAAATTCAAAAATAGTTATTTCGTGGTGGCGCGAAAATTTGCCGCTCAGCCTTATAGGGACTACATGTAGTGCCTATAATTTGGAGACGAAATATTTTTAGACAAATTGAAAAAATAGTAATTTCGTGGTGGTGGGAAAATTTGTCGCCGAACCATTAGCCACTACATGTAGTCTCTAAAAGCATTACGTAGTCTCTAAAGTTATTTTACAATTTTGTTGATTAAGAATTATTATAATTAACTATAAATATTGGACATCGTTTTACTTAAAGATTATTACAGTTAGTGAAAATTAACAATAAACTTAACTAAATTAAAAGTATTAAACTACAACGAATAAGTTAAACATCGCATTACAAAACGATAAAACATTACCCCAAAACCGTTTTGGGTGGCCAAAATCTCTAGCGACCACTTATCATTTTTTGAAAGTTTCGCGTTACTGTCCCGACGTTTATACTTTATAATGAGACTTCCGTAAAAAACATTTATTTATTCAAAATGTTATACATACCCCTGTGGAAATACATGAGAAACTTACAAATAGACGCACCTAAACAAAGTTTTATTCGACATGGATACTTAAACATGCGCTTAAACATGCACATTAAAACGATAATAGACCCATACACACGACAAAGGACATATCACAAAGTAGTTCAAACTAATGTCCCCCATGTCATCGTAAAGGTCGTGTAGTAGTGCAGCTGAATCTATTGTGTGCATCTCGGAATGCCTATAAAGTTCTATTGTTTTTTAAGTACCTTTATCTTTCCAATCAAGTGCACGCAGTTTGCACACGCTGAAGAGCTTGGAGAGGAAAATGGAGTCGTTGAAAGTCTCGAAGAAGAGCTTGGAAAAGAAATTGAAGTCGTTGAAGGTCTTGGAGAAGAAATTGGAGCCATCGAATCTTCGTGATAACTGACTAGTAGTGTGACTCGTTCGTATTTCTATAAAAAAATGTTTACATCCATTATATTTTACTTGCGGCTGTTAAAGAGTAAAACAACGAATGTTTAAAAACAATGAAAATATAATTTTCTTACATGGCTCGAATGGTTTACTTCAATTCGCTTACCTGAGAAGTTGAAATCTATTTTGGAAGGAGTTTGGTATACGGTTTGGTGGTTCATTTGGATGTATCGTAATAAAGTGTTGTTTGACAAGAATCGGCCATCGAAGACGTTACTGTTTGACAACATTGTTTCTTGTTCATTTTTTTGGTGTAATGCTAGATTTAAAGCAACGTTCAAAATTTTACATTCTCATTAGAACATATAATTTTGTATCATAACTGAGACACCCACTATCATTAGAAGATATGAAGTCTTAGACAAAATCAGAAAAAAGTGTTTATGATCAACTAGACCTGCACTAAATTTACATGTTCTAATCACATGATTGGTTTGACATTATGCTTAACATGCCTACTTTGGCATGTCAAGATTGATTCTATATTTGTTACAACAGTTAAATAACAAACATGTCCGATGCTTGTAGACTATGATATTACAAAATTTGTTTAAGTTTGAATTTTGTTGTTGTTTAATGATCGCAAATGTTGGACTTAAATGTTTAATTAGTTGGGAGGCGAATGGGATAGAACTCGAAGATCAAAAGAGCAAATAGAAACGAGCTTGCAAACAAAGAAAAGGCTTTTGCGAAGAGAACGGGCCTTAGGATATGCACAAACTCGACAAGTACTTGAATCACATTTTTTTAATCATGTTATGTAAATCAAATACTATATGATATGTTGTCGTTGTTAGGTTGTTTTATGGAACAATTTATACTTTTGAATAATTATGTTTATGTCGTTGAACAAATTAAGTTTATGTTGTTGTTGAACAATATGTAGTCATTCATGTTAAAGCGAATGTGATTGTATGTTTAAGTTACTATTTGTGTTGAATTGGTTGTTGTTGTTGGAAATACATAAATTGTGGAAAAATTCGTTGCGGAATGGGTCGAAATGACCTGGGAAAACGCTTACAACCAAGATATTTTGGCGACAACCGCAGTGGATTTTAGAGACTACATGTAGTCCCTAAAGTGGTCGTCGTCTTTTCGGTAAATAAAACTTAGAGACCAGTTGTAGTCCCTAAATTTAGTCACTACAAGTTTGGTCAACAAAGTCAAAAAAATTTAGACACTAGGTGTAGTGACGAACATTAGTCCCTAAAGATACTATAGAGACTAATTGTAGTCTCAAAAGGTTGTCTCCATAGTTTTTTTGGTCAATGAAAGTAAAACTTCAAAAAAAGTCAAACTCAACGTCGTAGTCCCTAAAAAAGAAACCAACAGTCCCTATATACCTTTAGCGTCTAGGTAAAAGCCACGACATTTATTGAGAGTATGTGTAGTCTCTAAAGGTTTCTAGAGACTACATTGACCAATTTTAGAGACTACTTTTGTTGTCCCTAAAAGTCTTTTTTCTTGTAGTGTATGGTTTATTTTACCGTAACGAACAAAAAGGGTATAATGTCCCTTTAAGCTTAGAAGAATTAAAGAACAACCCTTCGAAGCAACTAATAACAATGGTGCATTCATCATACCTACCTTCCACTTCTCGAGAACTCTACTTAAATATTTCTAAATCTATTGGTAACGTCCCAGTATCCTTACCTTCACTTCTCAAAATGCAAGGTTTAATTTTGTTTTAAATTGTTGTTATGTTTGTAGATCCGCTAGTATATGGTAAGTGTGTTTGCTTAAGCTTATATAATGGGGTCATGGCTTAGGTGGGTTTCTACTTATGGTTCATAAGTTAACTTTTCGACTCTTTTTGAAACTTTTTTTTTTTGCTTTTATAAGGTTAATATTAGTCGGGTAAGATGTACAAGAAACATAATTAGAGATAATATTAGCAACTTTTTATTACTCTTTTCATCCAATGATGATCGCACTACTTAGTGAATCCCATGTGCTCTACTAGCCACAATTAGGCAAAAATCCCTAGTTTTGTTATTGTATCTTATGTCTCAAAAACACAGATAAGTTTAGCTGTTAAAGAATATGCTTAATAAAAGATGGCACCTCTTTCTTATTGATGTAACACCATGTGAGAGTATTAAAGATATATAGCTATCGAAGAAGCATATGACACATAAATGGGTAAAAGTAAATGAAACACTTTAAAAAGATACAGGCGTGTCATAAGAATCAATATACATAAATTTAGTATTAGTATGAAGGAACAATAAATGGGTAAAAGTAAATGAAACTACTTACCTCGTTACCTACTTTTTCCGTTTTGATTCGTATTTAATACTCTAAAAATAAAGTGTGTGGCCAAATAGTCTTTTTTGTATAACAATGTATGCAGATGGGGTTAATGAAACAAGTTAGCTTGCAGAAACTATATTGATGAAAACGCAGAGGAACAAGTAATTTAAATTACAAGTCCATACTCAATATTTAACTATACAAAACAACGTTACATAAACTAGCTCTATTTTCCCAAATCCATAAACTCTTCAACGCGTTAACATAATATGAACATGTCTCCTAACATAGCTATATATCAAACTGACGTAACAGCTGAACGATCACCCCAAAACATCAAAACTTATTTATAATTAAACATAAACGTGTCACGTGAGCGTAGCCAGGAATTTGTGTCGAGATGGGCCCAAATATTTTTAAAGAACGATAGCAAGTATTAAAAATATCATGACGTATTAATATCTAAACATGTTGCAACATATTTCTTTATTTGACGTTATAAGTTGGCTAAATCATTATCATTACTATCTTATAAAGGATATATCCATATGGTTGAAATGTTGAAATCATTATCATACGTGTATTTATGTGTTAGCAGCTATCGCATGATGATCAGCTGACAACAAGACAATGTCAAAGCTTTATGTTCAAAGAAAGATAAAAGATTAAACGATTACAGATTTAAGGCTCAGTAAATACTACTAACGAACGAAGGCCAATCTCACGGGGTTTCACTGTTCTTGGCTCAGTTTCACATGTATTACGTGAAACACCAACTACACTATTATATTTGGTTATAAGCATTGTTGCATCTAATTTTTCCGTCAGTTGCTAATCAATACACTATTATATGTGATACAGAAAGATAAAAGTAGGGGGGATATTTAACCATCCAATAAAGGTCTTATGTAGTACTTCTCCTTTACACAAGTAAATCACCACGATACAAACAACCGCTACATCAACAAGCCGAATAAAATAACGAGCCCCTAAAAAAAGAACTTACACAAACAAACAAACAAACAAACAAATGACCATATCAAATATCAAAGTCATCAAACTAACATACAATATAAGAAAGAGTTGAAGCCCACACTTCAACCGTATCTTCAAAAAGTTATTTTGATCTTTCCATCTCAAATTCTATTTTCAATATATATTTTGTTTGTTTTTTTCTTTTCCATTGTAGACAAGAAAAGCAATAAAAAGGAAATAGATGGCATCAATGTTTTCGGACCCGGTCGACTCGGCCGATCAATCGGTTGACTCTATTCCGGTCAAAAAGACAGGCATATTTACCCAGGTTTCATATTTTCGAAACCTGGCTAGACCCGTCGGGTTTGAGGTGACCCGGTTCAACCCAGTTCTCGAGACCCGGCCGGGTTTCGATTTTTTCGGGTTTTTTTTAAATTTTATAAATTTTATGTATTTGTGACGGAATGTTATTTTTACATTTTATATTGGTTTGGTAAAAATTTATATCTTTTATATACAAAAGTTTTTATGGTTTTTATATAATTTTTGTTAATTATTAAAAATATTATATTTTTTCTTAAAGAAACTATACACTTTCAGCTTATTTTATGCTCCTAATAGTTCGTGACCACCCCTACAAAACAGCCCTAACTCAAAATCGATTCTCTTTTTCTATTAGAGAAGACCCGAATTTGATCCAAGCTGGTTAAACATCTTGTGATGACTACGTATAAGTCTAGAAACGGCCCGGAGTACTGCTCAATTAGTGCCATGTTGGATGATTTCTTAGGTGGTGTATGATTATTATGATAAAGACATTTTTGCCGGTAATCTAGCTCTCAACCCAACTAATACAAGTCTGGACTTTTATATATGTTTTTGGTATAAATCTTACCTTTAGCTCTATGCCAACTTTGACTAAACTAAAAGATTTGTTTCGACGTGGATTTAAGAACTCAAATGCTCTAGACCATTATGAGCTATAAACGAGATCTAATCATTTAACCAGGAATAAAAGTTGAGAAACGGTTGCGCAACTGCATAAACAAGTTTACATCTGATGAACGTAGATGCAACCTCTTCGGTTACAAAGAGAGTGGACCACGCCGCCTGAGTTTTACAACGAGGGAGAAAGATGGATCAAAAGATCTACCTTTCTGTTTCAAATACAATGAAACGAAACTAATTTATTATCATATTTAGAGATGTCATTGACGAATCATAAAGTCAAGATGATGTAAATATGTAAAAGAAATCTATCCATCCTATAATTAAATCAAGATAAAAACATACTACGTGGCAAAAATTTAGACAAAGGAATAAGTATATATCCTGACGTGGCAAGCTAGGAGCAAGTTCCGTTGTAAATTTTTGTAACTGAAGGCAAAGGGAAGCCACGACCTGTAACTGCTTCACACCCGCAAACTGAAAAATACACAAGGTTGTGTAAAAGTGATATGTGCATAACTAATCCATGCAGATGCAACTAAAAATGGAAGTTTCAAAATCAACAAAATGTTGGTACAGTTATTAAAAGGTATGAATTATGTTTATATACATCTTTACAAGTTTGACAATCAATTCATATGCACATTAGGTGTTTGATAAAATGCATAAATGAACAAATTTATGAAAATACTTTATGTGATATCCTTACTCCGTGATTATAAGGTTATTACTATATTATAATGATGCTGCATCGTTCTATTAACCAAAGTGTGTTCTATTGTTCCACTGCAGTTTGTTTATCATAGCTGAGCTTTATTTCCTGCCTTTCTTTTATTGATACACACTCACTATAAAGAAAGATTATGCTTAACTAAGTTAGAAGGCACTGTTATGAAACCTAATTAGTGGAAAAAGCCATAAACAATGTGTGGATCATAAGCCCCCACATAGATGGGAATGGCAATCTTTAGGCGTTTCTAAATTTAAGGAGGTTCTTCTCTTTTCTAAAACAAGCCAATCCTTGAGTTACACAAAGGTGCTTTATATTCCCCAGTTTTTACTTAATGTGTATACGATCCTGAATCCAATTATTAAAATTATGTCCATATTATAAAATCATTGATTATGATTCTTATGAGTTTTTTTCTTTGACTAATTCGAGCAAAGTCTTATAAGCATATGGATTTTTGTGAACAACTCTAAAATCTTAAATCTCATTTTCCTATAATTCTCCTGATTCAAACATTTTAAAAGCATAGTCTTGATGCATAAGTGTGCAACTTTCATCATTTTCTTTGATACATCTTTGTAGATACAAAGTTTCTTGGATTATCTCAACATGAAAGAGTGTGTGAGGGTATATTTTTAGAAAGTAATGTTTTTAACCGAGAAGGTTTTTTCTATTATTAACTTGGTCTTAAAACACCGCGACACGTACATAAGATCATAATTGGTTACTGATTTTATTATTGAAGAAATATTAGTTTAACGTCTAAATCTTGATCTAACTACACTTCTGTTTTTTTAATGTTGTAGTCTAGGTGAGACTGTCAATCTACTCACTTAATGTCCTAAAATTGTGTTTAAGTAGAGGTTGGACGGGTCAAAACTGGTCAAAAGTGGTCATTGGCGTTGTAGATTAAAACAGGTTTGATCGCATTAGATTACAAGAAACATTTATTGTCAAGAAGAATTTGTAGTTAATTAGAAGATATGCTTAGATAGCCATAACATGCCTAACTTAAACTTGTCACACCTAGCCCCTGGCTAACTACGTTCAAGATTATAACTCTTTTTTAATAAAAGAGCCAAGTTGGTTAACGTGTTAGTTTCTTCATCAAATTGACACACAAAATGAGAAATGTGAGTAAACACAATGGTATAGGTTTAGTGTCTTTATAACTGTTTTTTAATAAAAGATTGGTTATCTGTTATAAATATATGAAGTGCGTATGTATGTTCTCACGGTTGCTATCAGTATATGAAGTGTGTATTTCGTTTAAGATGTTATCTATAATCTTTTGTCAGGCAATCAGTTGTATTTTGCTATGAACAATGATGTGGCTATTAAACCAAGTATGTGGCACCACGAGTATTGGCTACTTCTAAAGCAAGTGAATATTTTTTTCTGTATTGGTAGTGGCTTGACTACTAGATTGTTTTTCTGGTTTTATGGGTCCGTTTTAAGTACTACGTTTTCTTTGCTTAAGAGTTCCATTATTAAATGCCAACTGATGAGATGTAATTGTGCGTGTGTACGTAGATTGATACGGTGCTTTCTGAGGTATTTGACCTGATTACATTGTACAAGTAAATAGAAAAATCATTGACTTATAGTGAAACAAAGGAGTGAATTCTATACTACGCTATACATCATCAATAATCAACTTTGTATAAAAGTATTTAGTCGTGATATTTTCAGTTCATTAAAATCATTGACTTATCGCTTTATTACTCGTGGGTTTCTCACTTTATTACTCGTGAGTTCTAAAACTTATTCGTCATTGACGTGATCTGTTGTAAAATTATTGTTGTGCGGCTTAGCAAGCTTTTGCAAAATTAATAAGTTTCCTTGAAGAGGCCTCAACTTTTGAGCGAATCCGTTGAATTAAAATGTGCAGGTAAAGAATGTGAAGCTTTTTCGTGCTAAATTCTGTAAAGATATAGTCGACTTATGCAGTAAAAAGGTAAGAGGGATTATATTGGAACAACTACTTTTAAGGGCTGGTTAAGCTTTGCTTATTTAATCTACTATGCTCATACAGGCTTTAAAGAATTACCTGTTGAAAACTTATTACAGGCTCTTTGCGATTGCTTATTAGAATTATTTACCAATTGAAGTCTGATTTGACTCTGTTACGGATTGCTTATTATATTTATTTGAGTTGTTGTTCATCACCTTTATATATCTGGCTATTTTTATTAATGTTGTTTAATTTTTTGACTTTAAATGGTTTATCAAGATAATAATCACACATGTTTGGTATATTATAGGTTGATGTTGGCATGTTGCTACATATTTAGGATTTTCAAGACTTTAGCCGCATACTTTCAATTACCAAACTATTCGAAGAGGTAATATGTTGCGACTTATAACAATTTGTTTTCGAACTGACATTATTAATACTTTGTCAAATTGGATTCATGGGTGCATATCAGTATTCATGTGACTTATAAGCTTAATTTATGGCTTTTAGCTAACATAGGTACTGCTCAACAAGAAGTCACTGTGTAGAATTTAAATCAGGAAGTCATGGTAAATGGGTGCAGTTTGAAAGTCATATCAGTATTCATGTAACGTGTAAGTTTTGGTGTTTTTCTGTATATTAGGATAGCTATTAAGAACTTTTTGGGTGTTTTGTTAAAGCTTACTTCAGAAGACTTATACAAAGAAAAGCTAAAAAGCATCAACACTTACACCGCACTACCATCTTCTGATTGTTATTCAAGCTAGGTGAGTACAACATCCGTCCCTGGTGTGCCAGTGGGCATCAAAGGGTTTTTGGGTTAATCTTCATTATTAAGAAATATTTTCTAGGGAGGAATTAATATATTAAGCATAAGCATTCAGATTGGAGCTTTTTGAAAACAAGTATCCTTGTGCAAGCCAACCGCATAACTATCTACTTGCAAGCAAGACCGTATTTGGTATATGTTCAAACACTTTTTTAACAGGAGCACATTTTGTCTCCACCTTCTGTGTATGCAGTTAGTTAGATTTATGTAACATATGTTTTCATGTAATCCGAAGGATAGATTTATATTCAAGCTTAATTCCATGCACGTGTATAGTCTCACTAAAATGCCGTTTAATTAACTTCATCTTTTATGGTCTTTGTAAAAACTAATGATCATTATGTTTTACTATTCTATCTTTCATATTTATGTAAATATAAGTTTTTCAAATGTTGTGTATGATCTAAAAAAATAAATTACTATTCTCTCTTTATATTACGTTATGTCCATGTGCTAAAATCAATTTTTCTAATGATTTTCTCCCCTGATGCAAATGCATTAGGCTCAGATTCCTACGAACTTATGGTTATAATTAAACCTATAGTACCCATTGTTTCAAATTCTTCAATCCTGCACCAAACCTGTAGGTGGCTTTGATTAACTAAGTTTAAAATAAGCTAGGTTGATCAATGAATTTACGATACTACTGAAACCTTGATATGATGTATCTATTCAGGTACTTGATTAAAGTTGAGATTGATAGTATTTTGAGACCAGGAAAGAACTTGATTGCTTGATACCAGTCCAACATGAGAAGGGAAATGCATATGCTTTTGAAGTCATTGCGTTGGAATGTTAATTCGACATTTGTAAGTGGGCAAGAAGGAATACTTCGTGGTCAAAAGTCTCCGTGACTGACAAGTACATATGTGGTCGAAACCCTAAACATAGAATAGTGTGATAGATGACACGTAGCCGGATCGTGTCTTCTATGATTTGTTTTGGGCATGGTTATGTCCTACGGAGAATAATCTGGTACAATTTTCACTTTTTGTATGCGAAGAATATTTTGCTTACATTAAACAGATATACGCTATAGACAAGATCTGTTTAATGCATACGCTCTAGAGCATAATCAAAATATGTGATTGTTAGATTTTGTCGATGTCAAACTTGACCTATTTAACAGTTAATGGGTCACTTTGGGTACAGTTGCATACTTTAAACATGTTGAATGGGGCAAAACCCGCCAAACTGTAAATTTAATGCATACAAACTTACTAAATTGTTATGTAAAGATTTATATTTTACCATTTTCAGTGTTTTCTTAGTGTTACCCGAATTAGATGTTTTTTTGTTGTTTATTGCTTCTTATTTGGGATACTCTAATTAATATTACAAATGAGTTCTTAACCACGCAACCAGCATATCACATTATTCTTTTACAGTATACTTCTTTTCATATACGCGTTAAAAAGTGTGTCTTATATGGTATAATTATTGAATCTTTGACAATCAATATACAGTTTTATAATTTTGATCAGCTATTGAGAAAACCGTCCATCGGACGGGTAGAGACCTAGTTCATAATATATCAGAAAAAAAGGTCATATACCTAAAGAGTTAGAAGTACAAAGAAAATCATAAACAATGAGCATTAAATATTTCGTAAAATCGCTTAAAACTATCAACTATTAAAAATATCTCTCAAACCAGTATCGTTAACGAGCATGTAAACGCTCAATACAAAGGAAACTTAATTCCCTACAAAACTAAAAAAACATTATTAAAAGTTATCATGTCAAACTCAAGTTACGGTTGATTAAATAAACCATTAAAACACAACTACATAAACATATAACAAGCACAATCATCCATACAATATCACCTCATAACCATAGATCAAATCTTATACCTTCTTAATCCAACGGTCCAAAATTAGCTGTCGCCAATCCGTGTGCACATGTCTCAACCAATAAGGATTTACTGCCTCTCTTATATAGGATTTACTGCCTCTCTTATATAAGGATCCTTTTATTTTATCTCAACCACATATTGCTTTATCTCTTCTAGGCTTTAGCACATCTTGTAACCCCTACTTTTTGGGTAAAAATGCACCCCTATTATCCATCCGTTTTTCTGTGAACACATATGCAAATCATAGCAATCCCTTCGCTTCAAAATCCATTAAATTGTCGCATGAGTTTTGAAGCGGGGCGGTTTGTTTGGTTTGCAAATGTTTTAAAAGGAAAAAAGGATGGTGATAGCACAATCGCTCTCAAAGTGAAATACTATGAGTGGGGTGCATTTTTACCCAACGAATGGGGTCAATTTTGTAGGTGTGCTAAGAAACCAACTCCAGCCAAAGTCACCGAGTAGGTGAGTTTATACATGTAAATTATGTTTGGAAAAAAAGCATCAAGAATTCTTTGTAGGCTTTATATCTCATATGTTAATGTTTGGATCTCGTAATTCGAGATGTTTTTATTTAAATTGGTGATGGCGAGGAATGATGCTTTGTTTTCTATTTTATGTCTAAAATAAATCTAAATGAATATATATTTATTTGTTAAAGAACATAAAAATAACCATTTTAGACTTGCTTTCAAGGTATGTCGAAGGGTGTTAAGTGGAAAAGTTAACTAAATCAGATGATAGTGGTGGATAGTGTTTTGGCAATAAAAAAAACTCGATCTTGACTCAAACCACATGACCAAACGACACCGCCCGGTCATTTATTTTGGGCTCGTAAACCAACTACTTGATCAATGCCTTTACACCTTGTTTTGTCTATGTTGAAAAAAATGATCGTCCCACCGGATTAGTTAGAGATCGTTTTTTACACACACCTAATCGATAACTAGTTTTTGAAAGGAAAAAGTTATACATTAATTCGCAATCGTGGTCCATGGAGGCCCTAGAGGTGTTGTGTGAAGGGTAATGGTGGACTGTAATGAATATGAAGGATGTGATGAAGATTTAGCTTAGATCTCATATATTCAACACACCCTTCTCCGTTGTCCTAATCATCTCCTTTTCTTTATTATTACCACATTTCCCCAAATACACCATACTAGTGCTCAAATCTGTCGTCCCATATGCACACAGTCAACACTATCAACCACCACAATCTCCTCGATCTTCTTAACCTCTTCAGATTCCTCCTCAGAAATGATCAAAAGCTCATTATCAAAGTTACTCAAATACCCATTACGTGCCATATAACCCGAAGCTCTAACCACATGATGACTGATGGTTTATATAGTTCATAACAATTATTAAAACCCTAATATGGATCAAAGAACGCATAGCGGAAGCAATTAACAAGATCATTAATTTAACACAATTATATTAATCAAGATTAGGGTTACATACCTTTATCCTAGCAAGATCCACAAGACGACAGAACGAACGGCAACTAGGGTTTATCACGAACACCACCAAGAATATAATCTAAAAGAAGTTTATATCACGCTCTTGTACACACGTAATACGGCGAGTTAACCGTGAGTCTAGCACGAACAAACCGAGCTTCAACGCTTATGGAAAATCTACCCAACAACCCTAGAGAGGGGCTAGGACTAGATAGTTAGCTAAATTGAAAACCAACTGAAACCCTAAGGTGGTGTGTGGGTGGAGATCGCTGGAAGCAAGAGAATGGGGAGAGACAAAAATTATTAAGGCCTTGGGGTTGTTTATATTGGCTTAGTAATCCTTGGGATCCAAGTAAATAAACAAGAATTAGGAAACAAAAGTTTCCCTTTGCCCCCTCCCTTCTTTGGCCGACGGACGCAAGCCCCCAAGGGGGTGTTTGCGTAATTTTTGTTTTCCTTCTTTTCACTTCTATTAGTTTCCATAACGGTCGTTTATAACTTAACTTTTATTTATTAACGATCGTTAGTTAAGCTTTGGTTTGATTTAATAAATATATATATAATATATTTAATAAATAAATTAACCCTTTACGTTATGTGTGCAATCCCGTGATCCCGAGTTCGTCCCGACTATTAATTTTAAGTCCCTAAACTTTCAGCTCCCACTTGGACAAAATTCTAATATCGTGATCACATTGACTAGCGTTTAGTTACACTAGCAATGTCACTAGTACAAACCGGGTAAGGTCTCCTGGACAAGAACCTTTTAATGATTACATCATTATTATTATCCTTTCATTTCAAATACATCGTTAATAAGGATATGGATCTCAGTCATTCCTTCATTAACTATTTTGTTTCTCGTTTACGGATATAGCAAGATTACCAAAATAAATTTGTGTGTGGCCACACAAACATCTTACTATTCCCCGAGGGGCCCAGTTGTATTTATACTTCAAAATGATTTCAAGGAAACAAATCCCATTTTGACTACAAGCAAAACACATGAACTTTGCAACACTTCTGAAAATAACCCTTATAACTACCAGTTACGTTTAGCGTTATGTTACCTTACAGAAATGTACTACATTCAATGCAGTTTTCTGGTATCTCAGGTCTAAGGATAACTATTTATGATTTACTTAATGACAAAGATCCATAAAGTAAAATCATATAGTTGGGATAAGTCCAATATTTGATCCATCAAATATCATCCAAAATTGACCAATATACTTTCAAGTATACTCTGTCACTATTTTGAATTGTCTTAATTTAAAAATATTCCCATATTATTAATCGACAACGGACATTTAGAAACATCATAATGCTCATGGATTAAAACATGTAAAATAGGATACAAAATCAAATAACAGAAAAATAAACGAAATCCAATCTTTATTTCATCAATTCAATAATGTCTTACATCCTTTATCCAAATACTAACCAACATATTTATTGCATGAATTCGCTAGCTAGTTGCAGCCCAATTGCCTTGGCATGCTTAACTACCTTTGTCCTAGATAAAGCCTTAGTAAAAGGATCATCTACGTTATCATCTGTGTGAACTTTTATTAATTTTATTTCACGAGCTTCCACTTGTTCTCGAACGTAGTGATATCTACGTTTAAAGTGTCTGACGCCTTTCATACTCCAGGGTCATTGGCGAATATAATTGCCGCAGAATTGTCGCAATATATATCAATAGGTTCTTTAATTGAAGGCATCACTCCAAGATCTCCAATAAACTTCCTAATCCAAACAGCTTCCATTGCGGCTTCTGAAAAGGCCATGTACTCAGATTGAGTCGCATGCATAGCAATGGTTTTCTGCTTACTGCTCTTCCAGTCTACTGCTCCTCCATTAATGACAAACACGTAACCCGTCTGAGACTTCGTATAGTCTTTATCACATTGCCAGGACGCATCACAAAATCCTGTTACATTCAGTTTTGTGTCTGGTTTACCCCCGAATACCAAAAACATATCTTTCGTACTCCTCAAATACTTTAGAATATGCTTAACAACAGTCCAGTGGAACTTTCTTGATTCTGTTGGTATCTAATGACCAAGTTCTGAGCAAACGCCACATCAGGCCTTGTGCATCTTACAGCATACATAATAGATCCTACTATCGAAGCATAAGGCACCTTCCGCATGTAATCCACGTCTTTAGGTGATGAAGCATCTTTCTCATGACTTAACTCATTCTTAACCTCCATCGGTAGAAAACCATTCTTAGAGTTATGCATGTTATACTTCTTCAATATCTTATCAATATAAGCATCTTGGCTAAGACCAATTAACCGTATACTCCTATCTCGATAGATTTTAATTCCCAGAATATATGCAGCATCTCCCAAATCCTTTATAGAAAAACATTTACCAAGATAATCCTTAACTTCCTTAAGTCTTGGAATGTTACTTCACATGATTAATATGTCATCAACATATAGAATTAGGAACACTACATTACTTCCACTAGCTTTGCGGTATACACATGGCTCATTACGATTTTGAATAAATCCAAACTTTTTGATTTCTTCATCAAATCGCTTATTCCATTGACGTGATGCTTGCTTCAAACCATAAATAGATATTTGAAGTTTGCACACGCGCTTTGGATATTTAGGATCAACGTACCCTTCCGGTTGTTGCATATAGATGTCTTCATCTAAACGACCGTTCAAGAAGGCAGTTTTAACATCCATTTGCCATATCTCATAGTCATAGTATGCTGCTATAGCTATGAGAATCCTAATAGATCGTAAGTCTGCTACAAGAGAAAATGTCTCCTCGTAGTCTATGCCAAAAGTTTGAGTAAAACCTTTAGCTACTAAACGTGCTTTATAGGATTGTACATCACCATCCATGTGAGTTTTCTTCTTATAAATCCACCTATTTTTCACTACTTTAGTATTTTTTGTTGATCCCAAACTTAGATCGATTTAGCTTTATGTATGCGAGATTAGATCAAGTAATACACTTAGAGAAACCTTTGTATATGCTTATGAATCTAAGTGTTATGCGGAATTTAACACTTAAACAAGAACACACAATGATATAAACAAACTTTCACTTTGATTAATGATATCAAACTTGCTTACAATGAAAGTAGTTTACGAATGAAAACTTATATGAAATATTAACCTAAAGGTCTTCTTTTATAGAAATAAGAAGCCTTGTACAATAATCTACGTATCAACTATTCTAGGTAAAGATAAATATAGAAAATACATTGTTGTTCCTATCTTTACTAGAAGTAATCTAGAATACAATAAAGGCGTAGAGTATATCTTTCCATCAGTGCTTGTCTTCAATGTGTCAATGCTTGACTTTATCTTGTCAACGCTTGAGCTGTCAACGCTTGTTTTGTTCTTGTCAACGCTTGTTTTACTCTTGTCAGCGCTCAAGTGATCTGACCTTAATTTATTCCGAACAATCCTCCCCTAAACTTGATATCCACTCTTATGATCAAGTTTCTGAATAAGCATTAAGGACTAGGAGGAATCTTACAAACCTTCTCATATTGGTAATGAATAAATCTGATCAAATCTTTTGCCACGTCACTTGAATAATCTATTTCCAGCTGAGTGTCCTTCATCTTCTCCAAAATAGCCTTGGATATGAAATACTGACCATCTACAAGTAGATACTCAACAAACTTTGTAGAAATCAAATGGTAAACACCAGCAGCTGAATATAATCTCCATTGAAGACCACTGAGGTCATCTTCAAGATCCTTCCAAATAGCAGGATCCTCATCTTTTGGTCCACACATTCTTTTGAATGTGGACCACAGTTTTATTCCATTAGCTGAAGTTGGTGCTTCAGCCTCATACTTGGTCTCTAGTAACCTCCAAAGGTCCACCAAGTCTTCTCTATCACAACTTGCAAACAAAGATATGAGAGTGGTAAAAGTGTGTACCTCTTTACCATATCTACCAATCTTCCAAAACCCACATTTGGGTTTCTGGGTTTCTGGAATCTAATGGTAACACTTGCACCATATCTGAAGCTTCTAATGGTGAGAGCTTGAGGCTCTCTTAGGTTTTTTCAGAAAGAACAACAAAATTCTCGTTAAGGTCCCATAGATAGAACCTGATACGAAGTACTGAACATAAGACCTATGTAAGGGAGTCAGTCCTACTCATAAAGGTGAAGGACCTAGGACCCAGCGAGCTGAAAGAGTCAATCCCATCCTGAAGGAGCTAATGAAAGCCTGAATTCAATATGAAAGTGGGCTCTTCTTCTTCGATTCAAGCAAGTCGACCATAAGGTGAATCGATGACCTGACTGAAGCCATTCCTAGCCACCATTGCTTTCGAAAGAGTCTGTCTTGACTTTACCAGCTTCTCTAAGATATCAATCACTAAACTAAACAAAGTAGCAAAAATCATAAGAGAAGAAAAGTTCACAGAAGGTTGAGAAGTAGTACGCCCGGTTCACCAGGTTCTACCACTGTAGGAACAAACATAGCTTTCTTGAGCTCCATTTCTTCTGCAAGTTCTTCTTTTCTTTCATCAGAAAGAAGTCTGAGAGTGTTTGATTCCTGCACTCTCACCCAAATGGGATAAGCCTTGCATTCCAACTCATCAAATGTCAATTCCTTCAACTTCTGATAAGTCCATCCTACTCTATGACATCTGAGCAACATGCAGTATAGCTCCCTTCTATCCCTTTTCAATTTTAAGAGAATATTACTTGCCTTGTGTTTCAAAATTACCTGGCAATCTTTCTGAACTCTGAGAAGAATCTCCAAACCCCATATTTGATCTGAAATGGTCAAGTCTGGATTCTCCATACATCTTTCTTCCCAAGCATTGTACATTTGAACCACCTCTGGCATGTCAAAGTCAACCTGCAATTTCAATTCTCTCAATTTCTCCTTGGCCAACTCTTCTCCATACTCAAGTCTTTCTGGTTCTATAATCATCACACTTGAGTCTGAGCTAGCTCCATCACTTTCTTCTTCTGAAGTCACAACAAATGGTGACTCTTTCACCTCCTTTTTATCCTGTTCCATGATTTGTGTAGCCAATCTTCTATCAAATTTAACTTGAGCTGCATCCTTTGGAACAATCTCTTCTACCATTATACCCTTACCCTTATCTGATGATCCAATGGTTGGTAAGGTAGATGGTGATACCTGTGCAGAAACCTCCTTGATGATAGATGATGACCAGGATACATCACCTTCATGTGCAGGTCTGTCAACGCCCAATTTTGTTCTATCAGCGCCCAAAATATTTCTGTCAGCGTCCAAATTCTCCTTGTCAACGCCCAAATATCCTGCCTCAGCGCCTTTTGTAACCTCTTCTAACATGGCTGTAAATGATAAATTCAAGTTGGTAGGAGAAACTAAGGACGTATCAAAACCTGTTTGTTTCTTCAAAGTTGTAAGGGCCTCAGCAACATCCATGGATTGACCATCATGGCTGCCCTTATCACTCAGATTTATTGGATCTTCCTCCCCTTTGGAAGATTCCTCCATACCCCTCCTGGCACTAGCACTCTCCAAAACAACAATCCTCTCCCTTAATTGCTTGAGTTCAAGGCCTTGTGAGCTGACAACTTGTACTAAGTCTGCATTTTGCTTTTGCAAGCTCATGCAGACTGCCGTCAATTCCATAAGAGTCATTGGTTCCAGTCTGCCCTCTTCTAAAATGGGGATTTAACCTCCCAAGTCAGATTCATTGGGCATGGATGAGGACTTAATGATGGTGGGACTGTCTTGGCGAGCATCTAAGCCAGAACCAATAGTCCCAGCCTCATCCAAGTCACCAACCACACTTGTGGTGGTGGTTCTCTCTGCTACATGGCTAGGACAACCAGAGGAGAACACTCCAGTAGTCCTTTGGCGTTTCATCAACCTATATTCATGGGGTGTGGAAGATGGTGTGGAAGAATGGGTGGATGTGGGTTGATTAAGGGGTGTTTGGGGTTGTGAAGGTTGTGTGTCAGCGTTGGAAATAGGCACATCAACGCCAACATTTAATGTATCAGCTTTGAAGGGATCTTGGTCAATTTTCATATGTTCAGGTGAAGGTATGGGTTCAGGTATTGGGTCAAGTTATGGTTGAGGGTCAATTTGTGGTTGGGGGTCTGGTTGGGGTTGTGCTGCTGCAATAACAACAAGCATAGCTTGGGTTAAGGGTAGGTCACGATGGGGTGGTGAGTTCATCTTCATAAAAATAGCTTTCTTTTGCTCAGGGATCTTATAAAAATCATTATGATCCCTTGTGCAATATCCTTGAACATCAAAAACCAATTGTAAAAATCGGGGATAAGCTAAAGTCATTTTGTTCCCCTTATTTTTACACATGCCCTCAAAAATCATTTTAGAATAATTAAATGTTTGCCCTGTTGCAATGCACACAATAGCACTTGCAATAGATCTATTGATCTCATTGTGTGCAGTGCATTTGGGACTCAAACATTGAAGGAGGACATGTATGAGGTACTTCCAGGCTGGGGGAAATTCCTGTTTATGATACTTGTTTAGGGTACCTTCATCAGGAAAAGGATATCCCAAAGCCCTAAGCCCTTGTTCTATTTCATTAACGGGAAGGGTGGCTATACCATCAGCATCATCAAGATGCAAGGCTTGGCGTACCAAAGCCTCAGTAACCACCCAAGGTCTCCCATGAACAATAGAAGTCAATGTAGTCACACTATTAACTGTTGAGGAACTTACAGTGTTCCAAAACTGTTTAATATGTGTGACTGGAATGAGTGGTGCATGAGAAAGAGCATACCTTAAGGGGGATGCGCTCAAATACGCCACCATTTGTGTGTATTGGGGAAACAAAGTATCATCAGCTTCAAGATACGCGATCATGTTATGTTGACTTCTGAACCCCAATTCCAAATCTGATGGTCTAAACTTTGGTGCCATTGATGAAAGCTGTTAAAAATGTGTGATGAAGATGAAGTTGATAAGAGAAAATTATGTTAGACAAGAATTATAGATACCCTGTTTAAAAATAGGAGCCAAATTTATAGGAGAAGAAAATACATGTGATTGGCCCAAAAATAGGCAAGTATTTTCAAAAACACAATCATGAAAATATTGAAAAAGTATAAGTTTATCTCATGCATTAAATGAGAGGTAACAACTCCCAAAATTACGGCCTAAAAATATGTCAAAAAGTAACAACTGGGTAGGTCCCATTGAGTGTCAACGGTCAAAAATAACCTATCAACGCCCAACGGTTATAATCTTGTCAACGTTTGCCTATAGCCATGTCAGCGTCTAATTTGGTCACAACAACGCTTGGAAAGTTCTTGTCAGTGCCCAAAAAAATGTTTAAAAATGAACAATGACCTTAACAAAGTAATTTATCCTAGAGAAAATAACCAAAAAGCTGATAATTATTATAGGGCGGCAAGCACTGTCCAGTTATGCATACTTCCTTAAGCAAGATAGACATATCAGTCCTCTAGTGTCCCTTGCTAACCAAAACTCTTAACAACCAAGTTACCTTACAAAATTCCTTGTTACTCCCAGGAAAATCCCATAAAAAAATTATTCCCAAGTCTCCCAACAGAGCACAACCAATTCTAGGCCAAAAATGTCTTGGCAACATGCATAGTATATCAACTTTGCATGCTACAGTGCCTCATGATTTAGTAAAACTAACTCATACTCACCTGTGGACACAATCTAGAATTGTGATAAGAGTATCATATGGATACCCAAACATCCTAAAGGTTCCTAAAACCTCCCCTTAAACTATGATACAGAAGTTTTCTAAAATCATGCATGAACATAAAAATTTATGTCAAGATAGGAATTAAAAATTCCAACCATCATCCATAAATAAAAACTTGTCCAAATGCTTCTCCATTGATCCATAAGCAACTCTGATCCAATGGTATACTGCTAACACCATCTGCACATTTAGATTGAAAACCACAAAACTAACATTGTTGCTGACAACGCCCCGATAACACATGACAGCGTTGAGGGAAGCTTTGTCAGCGTTAGACAATTATATTGCTGACAACGTTGCAAAAACACTTATCAGCGTTCAAGCAACCATTGTCAGTGTTAGAAAAATACAGTGGAAAATCTAAATCATAAATAAGACCAATAACAATGCATCATCCTGTACATACTTTTACAAAAATATTCCAAAACACATATTATATGAGATTGACCATTCCAATACTTGTTACCAAGTAATGAAATCTCCCAGCATCAAAAGGTTTAGTTAATAAATCTGACACATTTTCCTCAGTGTCAACCCTATCTGGTTGTATTAAACCTTTCTCAAAGCAATCTCTTATAAAATGATGTCTAATTTCTATGTGTTTAGTTTTAGAATGATGTACAGGATTCTTAATGATGCATAAAGTGCTGTTATTGTCAACAAATATCTTGGTATGCATGAAATTATACCCATAGTCCAACAGCTGGTTCTGAATCCACAAAACTTGGCCACAACAAGCAGCTGCAGCAACATACTCTGCTTCAGTTGTAGAATTAGCCACCACTGTTTGTTTCTTGCATTGCCAAGATATCAACCTGCTCCCAAGAAACTGACATCCACCAGTTGTGGATTTCCTATCAAATTTATCACCTCCATAATCACTATCTGAATATGCAATCAGCTCCAAGGGTGAATCCTTTGGGTACCACAAACCAAGACTAGGATATCATCTTAGGTACCTAAAGATCCTCTTCACAGCATAAAGGTGACACTCTTTGGGAGTCACTTGATGGCGTGCACAAGCACACACAACAAACATGATGTCAGGTCTGGAGGTAGTAAGATACATCAAGGATCCAATCATGGATCTATAGTGCCTGACATCAACATCTTTCCCATCTGCAATCTTTCCCCAAGGGTGTTCTCTATCCATAGAAGTAGTAGCCCTCTTTTCATGTGGAGAAAAGCCAAACTTCTTCAAGATCTCAGCCACATATTTATCCTAGGAGATGAAGATACCATCTTCTTTCTGCTGAACTTGTAAACCAAGAAAGAAGTTCATCTCCCCTATAGCACTCATCTTGAATTTGTCTGTCATAAGCTTGGAGAAATCCTCACTCATCTTTGGATCAGTAGACCCAAAAATGATATCATCAACATAGACCTGGACAAGCAACACATCCTTGCCTTTCTTCTTTGTAAACAGTATCTGATCTATGGTGCCCCTCTTGAATCCATTGTCCACCAAATAGGCAGACAAAGTACCATACCATGCTCTAGGGGATTGATGAAGGCCATACATAGCCTTTTTTATTCTAGACACTTTATTTGGATGCTCTGGATCCTCAAAACCAGGAGGCTGCATTACATATACTTCCTCAACAATAGTTCCATAGAGGAAGGCACTCTTGACATCCATTTGATAGACTGTGAAGCCCATGCAGGATGCATAAGCTAGAAAAATCCTAATAGCTTCAATCCTTGCAACTGGTGCAAAGACCTCCTCATAGTCTATCCCCTCCTCTTGTGTATATCCCTGAGCCACTAACCTTGCCTTGTTTCTGACCACAACGCCTCTTTCATCTCTCTTGTTTCTTAGAACCCATCTTGTCCCTATAGGTCTGAAATATCTGGGACAATCAACCAGCTCCCAAACATCCTGAATTACAAATTGGTGAAGCTCATCCTGCATTGCTTCCACCCAACTTGGTTCTTTGAGAGCATCAAATATTTTCTTGGGTTCCTGTTGTGATAGAAAACAGGCAAACAAACATGCTTGCACAAGAGGGGTATCAACCTTCTTGTGTATATTGGCAATAAACCCACCAAGAGCTTGATGAGATCTTCTAGTCTGAACTGGAGTATTAACATGACCAATGATTTGAGAAGGAGGATGATTCTTCATGACTGAAGTAAGTACTCCTCCCTCAAAAAGTCTGGTATCTTCAACTTCATTCTCCATGTTGCCAATATCTTCTTAATCAGACTCTCTTATATCAACATAAGGATGACCTTCTTCATATGAATTGGAAGGTTCACCTTGTTCAAAAGTGGAAGAGAACAGATGTGCAAAGGTGTTGTCAACGCCTGAATCTTGATTGTCAGCGCTTGGGCTAACAACGCTTGAACTGTTGTTGTCAACGTCTGAACCATCAACGTCTGAATTGGTCTTGTCAGCGCTAGATTTGCCTTTGTCAGCGCCTGAAGGACCATGCATGTTTGTATCTGGTGGTACTTGGGGACCACCATTATCTTTACCAGCAGCAGCATCAGCAGCAAAAGCATCTGTCCAAATGGGAATTGTGACATATTCTAGTATAGGAGATGTCTTTTCTGCGTGTGATCCAACCTTCTCATGAACCTGTGTACCTGAAACATCAACAACTTGTTCCTCCACAACATTTGAAGTTACCTTCACAATTTCTGGATTAGTGACAAGCATATAATTTAAAGTTCTAGATAAGGGTTCCAAGTCAAACAACCAATTAGGACCACTTTCAGGATCACTAGGTTTATTCTCTAAAAACCTAACATGTACTCTTTCAAGTATACATTTTTCCTCTTTAAGATAAACCCTATATCCCTTGCTCTGCACTGAGTACCCCATGAAGTAGCCTTCATCACCTTTTGCACTAAATTTACCTAAGGCATCACTAGTGTCCAAAACTACTACATGACAACCAAAAGGTCTGAGAAAACCAATATTAGGTTTTCTTCCCCAAAGCAACTCATAAGGTGTTTTGTTCTGAATTTTGTTAACCAATGCTCTATTTTGAACATAACAAGCTGTATTAACAGCCTCAGCCCAAAAGGCTATAAGAAAATGAGCATCAACCAACATTGTTCTAGCTGCTTCAATTAGGGTTCTATTTTTCCTCTCAGCAACCCCATTTTGCTGTGGGGTTCTTGCAATACTAAATTGCCTAGTAATTCCTTTCCTAGTACAGAAATCATCTAGCTTCTTATTCCTAAATTCACCACCATTATCACTCCTAAGCATTTTAACCTCATTGCCATACCTCTTTTCAATCTGAGTGATAAAATCAATTAGAATATCAGCTGTGTCACTCTTCATAGCTAGAAAGAATGTCCAAGTAAACCTAGAGAAGTCATATGTGATAACAAAGCAATATGACTTACCATTCAAACTTTCTATATTGGTTGGACCAAAGAGGTCCATGTGTAGCATATGAAGAGGTCTAGAACTAGTATGCACCTGTTTGGACTTGAATGAGACCTTGTGCTGCTTGCCTTTAAGACATGCAACACAAGAGTGGTCATTGTGGAAGGCCTTCTTAGGTAAGCCATCAACCAAACCAAGTCTCACAAGCCTATTTATATTTTTAAAATTTATGTGCCCTAGTCTCCTGTGCCACAAATTACTCTCATCTACTGAAGCTTTAGCATAAAAACAAGACATATTATTATTCATTTTAATCCCATTCAAATTCACATTATATATGTCCTTATGCCTAGGTGTTCTATACTCAATATATTTCTCACCAGGGATCTTAAAATCCTTGCTTAACACCAAACACTCAGTATCAGTAAACAGAACTTTATTTTTGTTATCACAAACTTGTGATACACTAAAAAGGTTGTAATCAAGTTCTTTTACCAGAAAGACGTTTTCAAAACGCAAATTCTTGGTGAGAAGGGTTCCTTTGCCTGTGATAGTACCATATCCGCCTCCAAAGTAAACCTTATCACCATCTTTAATGGGAGTGAAGTTTGTTAAATAGTCTTCCTTCCCTATCATGTGCCTTGAGCATCCACAATCCCAATATCCATAATCATTGACCTGTCTTTGAATGCCCTGCACATAAAGAAAACAAATTAGTTTTCTTTGGGAACCCAAGTCTTAAAAGACTTGGATTCATCTGGTTGTTCAATAAGAACAGACTTAGTTCTCACAACAACCCCATTCTCATCCTTCTTAGGATGAAATACCCAGTTAAACCCAATTGGTTTTGTAATGACCTTTGAAATGTAATTAAATCTGTTGCAGGTCATTGAAATCCCATTATCATTAGGGTTTTGATCTTTCTTGGGTCTCCATGTTAAGCTTGAAGAAGCTTTAGACCTCTTACCCTATGGTTGCAAATATTTAGGTCTGGTCACGTTTCTGTCAACGCTGAAATTACCCTTGTTAGCGTTGAACCTAGGGTTTGCTACAGAAACCCATTGCCTATTAGACCAGGTGTTTGTCTTTTGAAATGGTCTTTGTCTTTGAGTGTTAGACCCTCTAGTAAAGAATGGGGCATGTCATATCACTTGTGGACTTTAATGCACACAAGGTTTGGGTCTGACAACGTTTGACTTTCTAACAACGTTGACTTTGTTCCTGTCAGCGCTGAAATTGTTCCTGTCAGCGCTGGCTTTGGGAGCGTTGACACACTTGTATGCCAAGTGTGAAAAGCTACCACAAGTGTAACAAGCTTTTCTAGACACAACCTTAGGTCTAGAAGAGAAGAAGACTGTTCCATTATTGCTAACTTGGCTCTTAGGAGACCTAGTATTCCTATACATCTCTGTATATTTAATGCTAGGTTTTCTATCAATGTTTGAGCCTAGGTCAACAGCTTTACCAGTGACTGGGTTTGTAACCTTAATGGGAGTTGACTCATTGGGACTTTTAATAACAAGCCACCCTTAACAAACAAAGTAGGGTTAGCTTTCTTCCATTCATTCAGGTCAGTCAACTTTTGTTGATACTCTTCAACTGGAGTGACAACTCTTGGTGGAGGAATGAATTCCTCCTCTTGGAATTCTGGCAAACCAGTCCAAGATAGGTCCTTTTGTTGGAAACCATAGAAGTCACCAGCTGGTGGTGGAACCAAAGAGTAATCATTCATCCCAATCCCAGTCATGTCCTTAGGATCCCTTTGTTTACCTCCACAGTCTCCTAGGGTTTGAGTGGCTCTATCAAATCTTTGAATTTTAAGGCCAACATTATCTTTATTCTTAATAGACTCATCTAATTTAGCCTGTAACTCACCATTAACCCTTTCCATGATGTTTCTAATATCCATACTAGCCTCTAATTTAGCCTGTAACTCACCATTAACCCTTTCCATGATGTTTCTAATATCCATACTAGCCTCTAATTTAGCCAGTAACTCACCATTAACACACAACTAAATTCACACCGTACTTTTTCTAGAACTTAGTTATAGCACAAAGCAATAACCTTATTCATTGTGTTTCGGATGTGAATTAATGTAGTTAAATCAACCTTAAAGAATTGTACCAATAACAACCGTAGGTAATACCAATTTGACGCACTGGCGAGCCGGGAATTTGGTCAGCGCTGAAGCATAACACCTCATTCCTTAACCAGGTACATGACCAGCGGTGCGTTATACCCACTTTATAGTTTGCCAAAATTGAGTAGGCCGTTAAGTTGCTATTTCAATTCTAATCAACGCAAATCATATGTAATTTACATCTCAAATCAATTCATTAATTTTGATAAGATTTAGTCCATATTATTTTTCTTAAAAAAATACCCTTGTTTACAACATACAATATAAAACGCATGAAAACAAGTAGTACAAAAAAAAACTAAATCAAATAGCCACATGCATAACAATTTATTCAAATAACATCAAATCTAGGGTTTTTATGAACATAAAAAGTCTTCCCTAATTTTAAAATTTTGAATCAAATAAAGCAAATAGCAATCAAAATTATATGATCCGTTAGAAACATGCATGTTTATTACGGATCTCCCACATTCTCTTAACAATTAAAAAACTACGGATCGTAACCACACATGACATAACAATTAATTCATGCAAAACATCTAAAGTTAATTACCATGCAATTTTAGGGTTTACAAAAAAATTTATTTTTTTATAAAAAATTTGGCAATAGCCGATTTTAAAAAACAATAAAAAACAAAACCCTAATTTTTATAAAACCTAAAAAACAACATGTAATTTTTAACACAAATTAATATTAGTTAAAAAAAATTTAGATCTTGATAATTATAATCATGTTAAAACGGCTCTCGATGCCACTGATGGTTTATATAGTTCATAACAATTATTAAATCTCTAATATGGATCAAAGAACGCATAGCCGAAGCAATTAACAAGATCATTAATTTAACACAATTATATTAATCAAGATTAGGGTTACATACCTTTATCCTAGCAAGATCCACAAGACGACGGAACGAACGACAACTAGGGTTTATCACCAACACCACCAAGAATATAATCTAAAAGAAGATTATATCACGCTCTTGTACACACGCAATACGGCGAGTTAACCATGAGTCTAGCACGAACAAACCGAGCTTCAACGCTTATGGAATATCTACCCAACAACCCTAGAGAGGGGCTAGGACTAGATAGTTAGCTAAATCTAAAACAAACCGAAACCCTAAGGTGGTGTGTGGGTGGCGATCGCAGGAAGCAAGAGAAAGGGGAGGACAAAAATTATGAAGGCCTTGGGGTTGTTTATATAGGCTTAGCAATCCTTGGGCTCCAAGTAAATAAACAAGAATTAGGAAACAAATGTTTCTCTTTGCCCCCTCCCTTCTTTGGCCGACGGACGCAAGCCCCCAAGGGGATGTTTGTGTAATTTTTGTTTTCCTTCTTGTCACTTCTATTAGTTTCCATAACGGTCGTTTATAACTTAAATTTTATTTATTAACGATCGTTAGTTAAGCTTTGGTTTGATTTAATAAATATATATAAAATATATTTAATAAATAAATTAACCCTTTATGTTATGTGTGCAATCCTGTGATCCCGAGTTCGATCCTATCTCACGACTATTAATTTTAAGTCCATAAACTTTCAACGACTACGTCCTCAAATCCATTTGGGGGTATCTACAATACAAAACCATCTTTTTCGCCATTGTGTGACTCTCAAGGGAAACATAATTCTCTGAGGTCCAACATAAGGTGATTTTTTAACCCGTGTTGGTTCACGATGGTATTCAGATAATGGCAGGCGTGCACATAAACATGCCATATGAGCCAACTGAATCATGTTCCAAATCCACAACAAAATAGTCATAACCAGAAAGACAAAAATCTCAATAAGCCCATGTATGGTTTGCCCATTTTTGAGTATTGACTTTAGGATTTGTGGGGTGTTTGGAAAATGGCTAAAAGGTGGTTTCCCTTGAGAGTCAGAAAATGGCAAAAAAAGTGGTTTCGTATTGTAGATACCCCCGAATGGAATCCGGGGAGGTGCTCATCATGTGGTTAGAGCTTTGGGTTATGGGGTTGATAATGGGTAAGTGAGTAACATTAATTGACGCGCTTTTGATCATTTGTCAGTAGGAACTGAAGAGGGGGTTAAGAATATTAAGGAGATTGTGGCGGTTGATGGTGTTGACTGTGTGCATATGGGATCAACGGATTTGAGCACGAGTATGGGGTATTTGGGGACCGTGTGAATAAGAAAGTTAAGAATACGATGAGTACGGCGAAGGTGTGTTGAATACGACTGTGAAAATGAAGGGTAAGGATGATGGTGGTGGGGCGTGTTTGGGTGGTATTGCAACGCTTTTTGATATCTTAGAGGATAAAAGGCCGTGTGAGTATCATATGATTTCAGGTACTGGATATAGAGATATTCTGGGATGTGTGCTAAAGATTGGGATGTGTGCTAAAGATTTGTGTTGATAAAGATGGTGAAGAGAAGTATTGGAATAATTAGTGATCATTTCGATCCTATTTTCCCTTCATATAATGAAAATGAGATGTTGTGATTTGTTTAGATAAAGTTTTTTTCCTTCAACTAATGAGAATGAAAATGTTGTGATTCGATCAAACAAACTGTGTTCTACACATATACAAACATCCTTTACTTTAAACAAAAAACAAAATTACATTTCATGAACTATAATAAAAATTTTGGGTGAAAAATTCATAAGACATGACATGCCCACAAAGAATACATATAGCTCAATAATACACAAAGGACATGTTGCTTAGTTGACATACTTTAAAAAGTCTTTATTGTCTATCTGCATTAAGCAGAAGAGTAGTATTTTTGTACTCTTGATATGTAAGACTAAGCTTATTTCTAAACCAAGTCGGTTAAATGGCTTACACTGGTATGCGAAGGTGAAGACCCCCATTGTGATGAGTTACAGCAAAATAACAAATTTACAGCTTTCAACGCTATTACTACTTTTATTCAAGTAGTATAAGATCATTCCAAAGTTTAATTCACGATACATACATATTAGAAAATGAAGGTTTTCATTTTTGCTTATGTGCTGATATAACCTCTTTTAAATAATATGATAAAATCATAGAGGAGTTCCAAGTAGAAACGTAATCCAAACCTTGCTGCAATGACATGTCTTTGCTTTTAAATAGAACATTTTTCGTCCCAATCACATCAAGTGGAGATTTTGACGCAATCCCTGAAAATTACCATACGTGTATTTATGTATTAGCAGCTGACAACAATACAATGTCAAAGCTTTATGTTCAAAGAAAGCAAAAACGATTACACTACAGAGAATCCAGATTTAACGCTCAGTATATGTCAATCTCATATATACTACTAACGAACGAAGGACAATCTTACGGGGTTTCACTGTTCTTGGCTCAGTTTCACATGTATTACTTAAAACACCAACTACATAGTACAGGTGTATATATCCATTGCCCCATTGGTTATTTGGTTGTAAGCATTGTTGCCTCTAGTTTTGCCGCCAGTTGCTAGTCAATACACTATTATATGTGATCCAGAAAGATAAAAGTAGGTGATATTTAACCATCCAAACAAGGGCTTATGTAGTACTTCTCCTTTACATATAAAGTGCCTTATGATATGTTAACCCACAAGTAAATCATGACTCAAGACACTCCTCCTCTCTCTATTCCTAATACCACATCTATGTCGTATACCTTATTTGTGTTACAAGTCCCAGACGGTCAATAAGTATACTGTTTCTTAAAGAACCCATACATTTTCAGCTTATTTTATGCTCCTAATAGTTCGTGACCACCCCTACAAAACATCCAAAACTCAAAATCGATTCTCTTTTCCTATTAGAGAAGACCCAAATTTAATCCAAGCTGGTTAAACATCTTGTGATGACTACGTAAAAGTCTAGAAACGGCCGGGAGTACTGCTAAATTGGTGCCATGTTGGATGATTTCTTAGGTGGTGTATGATTATTATGATAAAGACATTTTTGCCGTTAATCTAGCTCTCAACCCAACTAATACAAGTCTGGACTTTTATATATGTTTCTGGTACAAATCTTACCTTTAGCTCTATGCCAACTTTGACTAAACTAAAAGATTTGTTTCGACGTGGATTTAAGAACTCAAATGCTCTAGACCATTATGAGCTATAAACGAGATCTAATCATTTAACCAGGAATAAAAGTTGAGAAACGGTTGCGCAACTGCATAAACAAGTTTACATCTGATGAACGTAGATGCAACCTCTTCGGTTACAAAGAGAGTGGACCACGCCGGAGTTTTACAACGAGGGAGATAGATGGATCAAAAGATCTACCTTTTTGTTTCAAATAAAATGAAACGAAACTAATTTATAATCCTACTTAGAGATGTCATTGACGAATCATAAAGTCAAGATGATGTAAATATGTAAAAGAAATTCATAATATATCAGAAAAAAAAGTCATGTTAATTACCCGTAGAGTAAGTCTGAAATATGTTTTGAGATTAGTAATCTTAAAAGAGAAGTACAAAGAAAATCATAAACAATGACCATTAAATATTTTGTAAAATCGTTTAAAACTATCAACTATTAAAAATATCTCTCAAACCACTACCGTTAACGAGCATGTAAACGCTCAATACAAAGGTAACTTACTTCCCTACAAAACTAAAAAAAATTATTAAAAGTTATCATGTCAAACTCAAGTTACAGTTGATTAAATAAACCATTAAAACACAACTACATAAACATATAACAAGCACAATCATCCATACAATATCACCTCACAACCATAGATCAAATCTTATACCTTCTTAATCCAACAGTCCAAAATTAGCTATCGCCAATCCGTGTGCACATGTCTCAACCAATAAGGATTCACTGCCTCTCTTATATAAGGATCCTTTTTATGTTATCTCAACCACATATTGCTTTATCTCTTCTAGGCTCTAGCACATCTTTTACCCCTACCTTTTGGGTAAAAATGCACCCCTATTATCCATCCGTTTTTCTGTAAACACATATGCAAATCATAGCAATCCCTTCGCTTCAAAATCCATTAAACTGTTGCATGAGTTTTGAAGCGGGGAGGTTTGTTTGGTTTGCAAATGTTTTAAAGGAAAAAAGGATGGTGATAGCACAATCGCTCTCAAAGTGAAATACTACGAGTGGGGTGCATTTTTACCCAACGAATGGGGGTCAATTTTGTAGGTGTGCTAAGAAATAGGTGAGTTTAGACATGTAAATTATGTTTGGAAAAAAAGCATCAAGAATTCTTTGTAGGCTTTATATCTCATATGTTAATGTTTGGATCTCGTAATTCGAGATGTTTTTATTTAAATTGGTGATGGCGAGGAATGATGCTTTGTTTTCTATTTTATGTCTAAAATAAATCTAAATGAATATATATTTATTTGTTAAAGAACATAAAAATAACCATTTTAGACTTGCTTTCAAGGTATGTCGAAGGGTGTTAAGTGGAAAAGTTAACTAAATCAGATGATAGTGGTGGATAGTGTTTTGGCAATAAAAAAAACTCGATCTTGACTCAAACCACATGACCAAACGACACCGCCCGGTCATTTATTTTGGGCTCGTAAACCAACTACTTGATCAATGCCTTTACACCTTGTTTTGTCTATGTTGAAAAAAATGATCGTCCCACCGGATTAGTTAGAGATCGTTTTTTACACACACCTAGTCGATAACTAGTTTTTGAAAGGAAAAAGTTATACATTAATTCGCAATCGTGGTCCATGGAGGCCCTAGAGGTGTTGTGTGAAGGGTAATGGTGGACTGTAATGAATATGAAGGATGTGATGAAGATTTAGCTTAGATCTCATATATTCAACACACCCTTCTCCGTTGTCCTAATCATCTCCTTTTCTTTATTATTACCACATTTCCCCAAATACACCATACTAGTGCTCAAATCTGTCGTCCCATATGCACACAGTCAACACTATCAACCACCACAATCTCCTCGATCTTCTTAACCTCTTCAGATTCCTCCTCAGAAATGATCAAAAGCTCATTATCAAAGTTACTCAAATACCCATTACGTGCCATATAACCCGAAGCTCTAACCACATGATGACTGATGGTTTATATAGTTCATAACAATTATTAAAACCCTAATATGGATCAAAGAACGCATAGCGGAAGCAATTAACAAGATCATTAATTTAACACAATTATATTAATCAAGATTAGGGTTACATACCTTTATCCTAGCAAGATCCACAAGACGACAGAACGAACGGCAACTAGGGTTTATCACGAACACCACCAAGAATATAATCTAAAAGAAGTTTATATCACGCTCTTGTACACACGTAATACGGCGAGTTAACCGTGAGTCTAGCACGAACAAACCGAGCTTCAACGCTTATGGAAAATCTACCCAACAACCCTAGAGAGGGGCTAGGACTAGATAGTTAGCTAAATTGAAAACCAACTGAAACCCTAAGGTGGTGTGTGGGTGGAGATCGCTGGAAGCAAGAGAATGGGGAGAGACAAAAATTATTAAGGCCTTGGGGTTGTTTATATTGGCTTAGTAATCCTTGGGATCCAAGTAAATAAACAAGAATTAGGAAACAAAAGTTTCCCTTTGCCCCCTCCCTTCTTTGGCCGACGGACGCAAGCCCCCAAGGGGGTGTTTGCGTAATTTTTGTTTTCCTTCTTTTCACTTCTATTAGTTTCCATAACGGTCGTTTATAACTTAACTTTTATTTATTAACGATCGTTAGTTAAGCTTTGGTTTGATTTAATAAATATATATATAATATATTTAATAAATAAATTAACCCTTTACGTTATGTGTGCAATCCCGTGATCCCGAGTTCGTCCCGACTATTAATTTTAAGTCCCTAAACTTTCAGCTCCCACTTGGACAAAATTCTAATATCGTGATCACATTGACTAGCGTTTAGTTACACTAGCAATGTCACTAGTACAAACCGGGTAAGGTCTCCTGGACAAGAACCTTTTAATGATTACATCATTATTATTATCCTTTCATTTCAAATACATCGTTAATAAGGATATGGATCTCAGTCATTCCTTCATTAACTATTTTGTTTCTCGTTTACGGATATAGCAAGATTACCAAAATAAATTTGTGTGTGGCCACACAAACATCTTACTATTCCCCGAGGGGCCCAGTTGTATTTATACTTCAAAATGATTTCAAGGAAACAAATCCCATTTTGACTACAAGCAAAACACATGAACTTTGCAACACTTCTGAAAATAACCCTTATAACTACCAGTTACGTTTAGCGTTATGTTACCTTACAGAAATGTACTACATTCAATGCAGTTTTCTGGTATCTCAGGTCTAAGGATAACTATTTATGATTTACTTAATGACAAAGATCCATAAAGTAAAATCATATAGTTGGGATAAGTCCAATATTTGATCCATCAAATATCATCCAAAATTGACCAATATACTTTCAAGTATACTCTGTCACTATTTTGAATTGTCTTAATTTAAAAATATTCCCATATTATTAATCGACAACGGACATTTAGAAACATCATAATGCTCATGGATTAAAACATGTAAAATAGGATACAAAATTAAATAACAGAAAAATAAACGAAATCCAATCTTTATTTCATCAATTCAATAATGTCTTACATCCTTTATCCAAATACTAACCAACATATTTATTGCATGAATTCGCTAGCTAGTTGCAGCCCAATTGCCTTGGCATGCTTAACTACCTTTGTCCTAGATAAAGCCTTAGTAAAAGGATCATCTACGTTATCATCTGTGTGAACTTTTATTAATTTTATTTCACGAGCTTCCACTTGTTCTCGAACGTAGTGATATCTACGTTTAAAGTGTCTGACGCCTTTCATACTCCAGGGTCATTGGCGAATATAATTGCCGCAGAATTGTCGCAATATATATCAATAGGTTCTTTAATTGAAGGCATCACTCCAAGATCTCCAATAAACTTCCTAATCCAAACAGCTTCCATTGCGGCTTCTGAAAAGGCCATGTACTCAGATTGAGTCGCATGCATAGCAATGGTTTTCTGCTTACTGCTCTTCCAGTCTACTGCTCCTCCATTAATGACAAACACGTAACCCGTCTGAGACTTCGTATAGTCTTTATCACATTGCCAGGACGCATCACAAAATCCTGTTACATTCAGTTTTGTGTCTGGTTTACCCCCGAATACCAAAAACATATCTTTCGTACTCCTCAAATACTTTAGAATATGCTTAACAACAGTCCAGTGGAACTTTCTTGATTCTGTTGGTATCTAATGACCAAGTTCTGAGCAAACGCCACATCAGGCCTTGTGCATCTTACAGCATACATAATAGATCCTACTATCGAAGCATAAGGCACCTTCCGCATGTAATCCACGTCTTTAGGTGATGAAGCATCTTTCTCATGACTTAACTCATTCTTAACCTCCATCGGTAGAAAACCATTCTTAGAGTTATGCATGTTATACTTCTTCAATATCTTATCAATATAAGCATCTTGGCTAAGACCAATTAACCGTATACTCCTATCTCGATAGATTTTAATTCCCAGAATATATGCAGCATCTCCCAAATCCTTTATAGAAAAACATTTACCAAGATAATCCTTAACTTCCTTAAGTCTTGGAATGTTACTTCACATGATTAATATGTCATCAACATATAGAATTAGGAACACTACATTACTTCCACTAGCTTTGCGGTATACACATGGCTCATTACGATTTTGAATAAATCCAAACTTTTTGATTTCTTCATCAAATCGCTTATTCCATTGACGTGATGCTTGCTTCAAACCATAAATAGATATTTGAAGTTTGCACACGCGCTTTGGATATTTAGGATCAACGTACCCTTCCGGTTGTTGCATATAGATGTCTTCATCTAAACGACCGTTCAAGAAGGCAGTTTTAACATCCATTTGCCATATCTCATAGTCATAGTATGCTGCTATAGCTATGAGAATCCTAATAGATCGTAAGTCTGCTACAAGAGAAAATGTCTCCTCGTAGTCTATGCCAAAAGTTTGAGTAAAACCTTTAGCTACTAAACGTGCTTTATAGGATTGTACATCACCATCCATGTGAGTTTTCTTCTTATAAATCCACCTATTTTTCACTACTTTAGTATTTTTTGTTGATCCCAAACTTAGATCGATTTAGCTTTATGTATGCGAGATTAGATCAAGTAATACACTTAGAGAAACCTTTGTATATGCTTATGAATCTAAGTGTTATGCGGAATTTAACACTTAAACAAGAACACACAATGATATAAACAAACTTTCACTTTGATTAATGATATCAAACTTGCTTACAATGAAAGTAGTTTACGAATGAAAACTTATATGAAATATTAACCTAAAGGTCTTCTTTTATAGAAATAAGAAGCCTTGTACAATAATCTACGTATCAACTATTCTAGGTAAAGATAAATATAGAAAATACATTGTTGTTCCTATCTTTACTAGAAGTAATCTAGAATACAATAAAGGCGTAGAGTATATCTTTCCATCAGTGCTTGTCTTCAATGTGTCAATGCTTGACTTTATCTTGTCAACGCTTGAGCTGTCAACGCTTGTTTTGTTCTTGTCAACGCTTGTTTTACTCTTGTCAGCGCTCAAGTGATCTGACCTTAATTTATTCCGAACAATCCTCCCCTAAACTTGATATCCACTCTTATGATCAAGTTTCTGAATAAGCATTAAGGACTAGGAGGAATCTTACAAACCTTCTCATATTGGTAATGAATAAATCTGATCAAATCTTTTGCCACGTCACTTGAATAATCTATTTCCAGCTGAGTGTCCTTCATCTTCTCCAAAATAGCCTTGGATATGAAATACTGACCATCTACAAGTAGATACTCAACAAACTTTGTAGAAATCAAATGGTAAACACCAGCAGCTGAATATAATCTCCATTGAAGACCACTGAGGTCATCTTCAAGATCCTTCCAAATAGCAGGATCCTCATCTTTTGGTCCACACATTCTTTTGAATGTGGACCACAGTTTTATTCCATTAGCTGAAGTTGGTGCTTCAGCCTCATACTTGGTCTCTAGTAACCTCCAAAGGTCCACCAAGTCTTCTCTATCACAACTTGCAAACAAAGATATGAGAGTGGTAAAAGTGTGTACCTCTTTACCATATCTACCAATCTTCCAAAACCCACATTTGGGTTTCTGGGTTTCTGGAATCTAATGGTAACACTTGCACCATATCTGAAGCTTCTAATGGTGAGAGCTTGAGGCTCTCTTAGGTTTTTTCAGAAAGAACAACAAAATTCTCGTTAAGGTCCCATAGATAGAACCTGATACGAAGTACTGAACATAAGACCTATGTAAGGGAGTCAGTCCTACTCATAAAGGTGAAGGACCTAGGACCCAGCGAGCTGAAAGAGTCAATCCCATCCTGAAGGAGCTAATGAAAGCCTGAATTCAATATGAAAGTGGGCTCTTCTTCTTCGATTCAAGCAAGTCGACCATAAGGTGAATCGATGACCTGACTGAAGCCATTCCTAGCCACCATTGCTTTCGAAAGAGTCTGTCTTGAATTTACCAGCTTCTCTAAGATATCAATCACTAAACTAAACAAAGTAGCAAAAATCATAAGAGAAGAAAAGTTCACAGAAGGTTGAGAAGTAGTACGCCCGGTTCACCAGGTTCTACCACTGTAGGAACAAACATAGCTTTCTTGAGCTCCATTTCTTCTGCAAGTTCTTCTTTTCTTTCATCAGAAAGAAGTCTGAGAGTGTTTGATTCCTGCACTCTCACCCAAATGGGATAAGCCTTGCATTCCAACTCATCAAATGTCAATTCCTTCAACTTCTGATAAGTCCATCCTACTCTATGACATCTGAGCAACATGCAGTATAGCTCCCTTCTATCCCTTTTCAATTTTAAGAGAATATTACTTGCCTTGTGTTTCAAAATTACCTGGCAATCTTTCTGAACTCTGAGAAGAATCTCCAAACCCCATATTTGATCTGAAATGGTCAAGTCTGGATTCTCCATACATCTTTCTTCCCAAGCATTGTACATTTGAACCACCTCTGGCATGTCAAAGTCAACCTGCAATTTCAATTCTCTCAATTTCTCCTTGGCCAACTCTTCTCCATACTCAAGTCTTTCTGGTTCTATAATCATCACACTTGAGTCTGAGCTAGCTCCATCACTTTCTTCTTCTGAAGTCACAACAAATGGTGACTCTTTCACCTCCTTTTTATCCTGTTCCATGATTTGTGTAACCAATCTTCTATCAAATTTAACTTGAGCTGCATCCTTTGGAACAATCTCTTCTACCATTATACCCTTACCCTTATCTGATGATCCAATGGTTGGTAAGGTAGATGGTGATACCTGTGCAGAAACCTCCTTGATGATAGATGATGACCAGGATACATCACCTTCATGTGCAGGTCTGTCAACGCCCAATTTTGTTCTATCAGCGCCCAAAATATTTCTGTCAGCGTCCAAATTCTCCTTGTCAACGCCCAAATATCCTGCCTCAGCGCCTTTTGTAACCTCTTCTAACATGGCTGTAAATGATAAATTCAAGTTGGTAGGAGAAACTAAGGACGTATCAAAACCTGTTTGTTTCTTCAAAGTTGTAAGGGCCTCAGCAACATCCATGGATTGACCATCATGGCTGCCCTTATCACTCAGATTTATTGGATCTTCCTCCCCTTTGGAAGATTCCTCCATACCCCTCCTGGCACTAGCACTCTCCAAAACAACAATCCTCTCCCTCAATTGCTTGAGTTCAAGGCCTTGTGAGCTGACAACTTGTACTAAGTCTGCATTTTGCTTTTGCAAGCTCATGCAGACTGCCGTCAATTCCATAAGAGTCATTGGTTCCAGTCTGCCCTCTTCTAAAATGGGGATTTAACCTCCCAAGTCAGATTCATTGGGCATGGATGAGGACTTAATGATGGTGGGACTGTCTTGGCGAGCATCTAAGCCAGAACCAATAGTCCCAGCCTCATCCAAGTCACCAACCACACTTGTGGTGGTGGTTCTCTCTGCTACATGGCTAGGACAACCAGAGGAGAACACTCCAGTAGTCCTTTGGCGTTTCATCAACCTATATTCAAGGGGTGTGGAAGATGGTGTGGAAGAATGGGTGGATGTGGGTTGATTAAGGGGTGTTTGGGGTTGTGAAGGTTGTGTGTCAGCGTTGGAAATAGGCACATCAACGCCAACATTTAATGTATCAGCTTTGAAGGGATCTTGGTCAATTTTCATATGTTCAGGTGAAGGTATGGGTTCAGGTATTGGGTCAAGTTATGGTTGAGGGTCAATTTGTGGTTGGGGGTCTGGTTGGGGTTGTGCTGCTGCAATAACAGCAAGCATAGCTTGGGTTAAGGGTAGGTCACGATGGGGTGGTGAGTTCATCTTCATAAAAATAGCTTTCTTTTGCTCAGGGATCTTATAAAAATCATTATGATCCCTTGTGCAATATCCTTGAACATCAAAAACCAATTGTAAAAATCGGGGATAAGCTAAAGTCATTTTGTTCCCCTTATTTTTACACATGCCCTCAAAAATCATTTTAGAATAATTAAATGTTTGCCCTGTTGCAATGCACACAATAGCACTTGCAATAGATCTATTGATCTCATTGTGTGCAGTGCATTTGGGACTCAAACATTGAAGGAGGACATGTATGAGGTACTTCCAGGCTGGGGGAAATTCCTGTTTATGATACTTGTTTAGGGTACCTTCATCAGGAAAAGGATATCCCAAAGCCCTAAGCCCTTGTTCTATTTCATTAACGGGAAGGGTGGCTATACCATCAGCATCATCAAGATGCAAGGCTTGGCGTACCAAAGCCTCAGTAACCACCCAAGGTCTCCCATGAACAATAGAAGTCAATGTAGTCACACTATTAACTGTTGAGGAACTTACAGTGTTCCAAAACTGTTTAATATGTGTGACTGGAATGAGTGGTGCATGAGAAAGAGCATACCTTAAGGGGGATGCGCTCAAATACGCCACCATTTGTGTGTATTGGGGAAACAAAGTATCATCAGCTTCAAGATACGCGATCATGTTATGTTGACTTCTGAACCCCAATTCCAAATCTGATGGTCTAAACTTTGGTGCCATTGATGAAAGCTGTTAAAAATGTGTGATGAAGATGAAGTTGATAAGAGAAAATTATGTTAGACAAGAATTATAGATACCCTGTTTAAAAATAGGAGCCAAATTTATAGGAGAAGAAAATACATGTGATTGGCCCAAAAATAGGCAAGTATTTTCAAAAACACAATCATGAAAATATTGAAAAAGTATAAGTTTATCTCATGCATTAAATGAGAGGTAACAACTCCCAAAATTACGGCCTAAAAATATGTCAAAAAGTAACAACTGGGTAGGTCCCATTGAGTGTCAACGGTCAAAAATAACCTATCAACGCCCAACGGTTATAATCTTGTCAACGTTTGCCTATAGCCATGTCAGCGTCTAATTTGGTCACAACAACGCTTGGAAAGTTCTTGTCAGTGCCCAAAAAAATGTTTAAAAATGAACAATGACCTTAACAAAGTAATTTATCCTAGAGAAAATAACCAAAAAGCTGATAATTATTATAGGGCGGCAAGCACTGTCCAGTTATGCATACTTCCTTAAGCAAGATAGACATATCAGTCCTCTAGTGTCCCTTGCTAACCAAAACTCTTAACAACCAAGTTACCTTACAAAATTCCTTGTTACTCCCAGGAAAATCCCATAACAAAATTATTCCCAAGTCTCCCAACAGAGCACAACCAATTCTAGGCCAAAAATGTCTTGGCAACATGCATAGTATATCAACTTTGCATGCTACAGTGCCTCATGATTTAGTAAAACTAACTCATACTCACCTGTGGACACAATCTAGAATTGTGATAAGAGTATCATATGGATACCCAAACATCCTAAAGGTTCCTAAAACCTCCCCTTAAACTATGATACAGAAGTTTTCTAAAATCATGCATGAACATAAAAATTTATGTCAAGATAGGAATTAAAAATTCCAACCATCATCCATAAATAAAAACTTGTCCAAATGCTTCTCCATTGATCCATAAGCAACTCTGATCCAATGGTATACTGCTAACACCATCTGCACATTTAGATTGAAAACCACAAAACTAACATTGTTGCTGACAACGCCCCGATAACACATGACAGCGTTGAGGGAAGCTTTGTCAGCGTTAGACAATTATATTGCTGACAACGTTGCAAAAACACTTATCAGCGTTCAAGCAACCATTGTCAGTGTTAGAAAAATACAGTGGAAAATCTAAATCATAAATAAGACCAATAACAATGCATCATCCTGTACATACTTTTACAAAAATATTCCAAAACACATATTATATGAGATTGACCATTCCAATACTTGTTACCAAGTAATGAAATCTCCCAGCATCAAAAGGTTTAGTTAATAAATCTGACACATTTTCCTCAGTGTCAACCCTATCTGGTTGTATTAAACCTTTCTCAAAGCAATCTCTTATAAAATGATGTCTAATTTCTATGTGTTTAGTTTTAGAATGATGTACAGGATTCTTAATGATGCATAAAGTGCTGTTATTGTCAACAAATATCTTGGTATGCATGAAATTATACCCATAGTCCAACAGCTGGTTCTGAATCCACAAAACTTGGCCACAACAAGCAGCTGCAGCAACATACTCTGCTTCAGTTGTAGAATTAGCCACCACTGTTTGTTTCTTGCATTGCCAAGATATCAACCTGCTCCCAAGAAACTGACATCCACCAGTTGTGGATTTCCTATCAAATTTATCACCTCCATAATCACTATCTGAATATGCAATCAGCTCCAAGGGTGAATCCTTTGGGTACCACAAACCAAGACTAGGATATCATCTTAGGTACCTAAAGATCCTCTTCACAGCATAAAGGTGACACTCTTTGGGAGTCACTTGATGGCGTGCACAAGCACACACAACAAACATGATGTCAGGTCTGGAGGTAGTAAGATACATCAAGGATCCAATCATGGATCTATAGTGCCTGACATCAACATCTTTCCCATCTGCAATCTTTCCCCAAGGGTGTTCTCTATCCATAGAAGTAGTAGCCCTCTTTTCATGTGGAGAAAAGCCAAACTTCTTCAAGATCTCAGCCACATATTTATCCTAGGAGATGAAGATACCATCTTCTTTCTGCTGAACTTGTAAACCAAGAAAGAAGTTCATCTCCCCCATAGCACTCATCTTGAATTTGTCTGTCATAAGCTTGGAGAAATCCTCACTCATCTTTGGATCAGTAGACCCAAAAATGATATCATCAACATAGACCTGGACAAGCAACACATCCTTGCCTTTCTTCTTTGTAAACAGTGTCTGATCTATGGTGCCCCTCTTGAATCCATTGTCCACCAAATAGGCAGACAAAGTACCATACCATGCTCTAGGGGATTGATGAAGGCCATACATAGCCTTTTTTATTCTAGACACTTTATCTGGATGCTCTGGATCCTCAAAACCAGGAGGCTGCATTACATATACTTCCTCAACAATAGTTCCATAGAGGAAGGCACTCTTGACATCCATTTGATAGACTGTGAAGCCCATGCAGGATGCATAAGCTAGAAAAATCCTAATAGCTTCAATCCTTGCAACTGGTGCAAAGACCTCCTCATAGTCTATCCCCTCCTCTTGTGTATATCCCTGAGCCACTAACCTTGCCTTGTTTCTGACCACAACGCCTCTTTCATCTCTCTTGTTTCTTAGAACCCATCTTGTCCCTATAGGTCTGAAATATCTGGGACAATCAACCAGCTCCCAAACATCCTGAATTACAAATTGGTGAAGCTCATCCTGCATTGCTTCCACCCAACTTGGTTCTTTGAGAGCATCAAATATTTTCTTGGGTTCCTGTTGTGATAGAAAACAGGCAAACAAACATGCTTGCACAAGAGGGGTATCAACCTTCTTGTGTATATTGGCAATAAACCCACCAAGAGCTTGATGAGATCTTCTAGTCTGAACTGGAGTATTAACATGACCAATGATTTGAGAAGGAGGATGATTCTTCATGACTGAAGTAAGTACTCCTCCCTCAAAAAGTCTGGTATCTTCAACTTCATTCTCCATGTTGCCAATATCTTCTTAATCAGACTCTCTTATATCAACATAAGGATGACCTTCTTCATATGAATTGGAAGGTTCACCTTGTTCAAAAGTGGAAGAGAACAGATGTGCAAAGGTGTTGTCAACGCCTGAATCTTGATTGTCAGCGCTTGGGCTAACAACGCTTGAACTGTTGTTGTCAACGTCTGAACCATCAACGTCTGAATTGGTCTTGTCAGCGCTAGATTTGCCTTTGTCAGCGCCTGAAGGACCATGCATGTTTGTATCTGGTGGTACTTGGGGACCACCATTATCTTTACCAGCAGCAGCATCAGCAGCAAAAGCATCTGTCCAAATGGGAATTGTGACATATTCTAGTATAGGAGATGTCTTTTCTGCGTGTGATCCAACCTTCTCATGAACCTGTGTACCTGAAACATCAACAACTTGTTCCTCCACAACATTTGAAGTTACCTTCACAATTTCTGGATTAGTGACAAGCATATAATTTAAAGTTCTAGATAAGGGTTCCAAGTCAAACAACCAATTAGGACCACTTTCAGGATCACTAGGTTTATTCTCTAAAAACCTAACATGTACTCTTTCAAGTATACATTTTTCCTCTTTAAGATAAACCCTATATCCCTTGCTCTGCACTGAGTACCCCATGAAGTAGCCTTCATCACCTTTTGCACTAAATTTACCTAAGGCATCACTAGTGTCCAAAACTACTACATGACAACCAAAAGGTCTGAGAAAACCAATATTAGGTTTTCTTCCCCAAAGCAACTCATAAGGTGTTTTGTTCTGAATTTTGTTAACCAATGCTCTATTTTGAACATAACAAGCTGTATTAACAGCCTCAGCCCAAAAGGCTATAAGAAAATGAGCATCAACCAACATTGTTCTAGCTGCTTCAATTAGGGTTCTATTTTTCCTCTCAGCAACCCCATTTTGCTGTGGGGTTCTTGCAATACTAAATTGCCTAGTAATTCCTTTCCTAGTACAGAAATCATCTAGCTTCTTATTCCTAAATTCACCACCATTATCACTCCTAAGCATTTTAACCTCATTGCCATACCTCTTTTCAATCTGAGTGATAAAATCAATTAGAATATCAGCTGTGTCACTCTTCATAGCTAGAAAGAATGTCCAAGTAAACCTAGAGAAGTCATATGTGATAACAAAGCAATATGACTTACCATTCAAACTTTCTATATTGGTTGGACCAAAGAGGTCCATGTGTAGCATATGAAGAGGTCTAGAACTAGTATGCACCTGTTTGGACTTGAATGAGACCTTGTGCTGCTTGCCTTTAAGACATGCAACACAAGAGTGGTCATTGTGGAAGGCCTTCTTAGGTAAGCCATCAACCAAACCAAGTCTCACAAGCCTATTTATATTTTTAAAATTTATGTGCCCTAGTCTCCTGTGCCACAAATTACTCTCATCTACTGAAGCTTTAGCATAAAAACAAGACATATTATTATTCATTTTAATCCCATTCAAATTCACATTATATATGTCCTTATGCCTAGGTGTTCTATACTCAATATATTTCTCACCAGGGATCTTAAAATCCTTGCTTAACACCAAACACTCAGTATCAGTAAACAGAACTTTATTTTTGTTATCACAAACTTGTGATACACTAAAAAGGTTGTAATCAAGTTCTTTTACCAGAAAGACGTTTTCAAAACGCAAATTCTTGGTGAGAAGGGTTCCTTTGCCTGTGATAGTACCATATCCGCCTCCAAAGTAAACCTTATCACCATCTTTAATGGGAGTGAAGTTTGTTAAATAGTCTTCCTTCCCTATCATGTGCCTTGAGCATCCACAATCCCAATATCCATAATCATTGACCTGTCTTTGAATGCCCTGCACATAAAGAAAACAAATTAGTTTTCTTTGGGAACCCAAGTCTTAAAAGACTTGGATTCATCTGGTTGTTCAATAAGAACAGACTTAGTTCTCACAACAACCCCATTCTCATCCTTCTTAGGATGAAATACCCAGTTAAACCCAATTGGTTTTGTAATGACCTTTGAAATGTAATTAAATCTGTTGCAGGTCATTGAAATCCCATTATCATTAGGGTTTTGATCTTTCTTGGGTCTCCATGTTAAGCTTGAAGAAGCTTTAGACCTCTTACCCTATGGTTGCAAATATTTAGGTCTGGTCACGTTTCTGTCAACGCTGAAATTACCCTTGTTAGCGTTGAACCTAGGGTTTGCTACAGAAACCCATTGCCTATTAGACCAGGTGTTTGTCTTTTGAAATGGTCTTTGTCTTTGAGTGTTAGACCCTCTAGTAAAGAATGGGGCATGTCATATCACTTGTGGACTTTAATGCACACAAGGTTTGGGTCTGACAACGTTTGACTTTCTAACAACGTTGACTTTGTTCCTGTCAGCGCTGAAATTGTTCCTGTCAGCGCTGGCTTTGGGAGCGTTGACACACTTGTATGCCAAGTGTGAAAAGCTACCACAAGTGTAACAAGCTTTTCTAGACACAACCTTAGGTCTAGAAGAGAAGAAGACTGTTCCATTATTGCTAACTTGGCTCTTAGGAGACCTAGTATTCCTATACATCTCTGTATATTTAATGCTAGGTTTTCTATCAATGTTTGAGCCTAGGTCAACAGCTTTACCAGTGACTGGGTTTGTAACCTTAATGGGAGTTGACTCATTGGGACTTTTAATAACAAGCCACCCTTAACAAACAAAGTAGGGTTAGCTTTCTTCCATTCATTCAGGTCAGTCAACTTTTGTTGATACTCTTCAACTGGAGTGACAACTCTTGGTGGAGGAATGAATTCCTCCTCTTGGAATTCTGGCAAACCAGTCCAAGATAGGTCCTTTTGTTGGAAACCATAGAAGTCACCAGCTGGTGGTGGAACCAAAGAGTAATCATTCATCCCAATCCCAGTCATGTCCTTAGGATCCCTTTGTTTACCTCCACAGTCTCCTAGGGTTTGAGTGGCTCTATCAAATCTTTGAATTTTAAGGCCAACATTATCTTTATTCTTAATAGACTCATCTAATTTAGCCTGTAACTCACCATTAACCCTTTCCATGATGTTTCTAATATCCATACTAGCCTCTAATTTAGCCTGTAACTCACCATTAACCCTTTCCATGATGTTTCTAATATCCATACTAGCCTCTAATTTAGCCAGTAACTCACCATTAACACACAACTAAATTCACACCGTACTTTTTCTAGAACTTAGTTATAGCACAAAGCAATAACCTTATTCATTGTGTTTCGGATGTGAATTAATGTAGTTAAATCAACCTTAAAGAATTGTACCAATAACAACCGTAGGTAATACCAATTTGACGCACTGGCGAGCCGGGAATTTGGTCAGCGCTGAAGCATAACACCTCATTCCTTAACCAGGTACATGACCAGCGGTGCGTTATACCCACTTTATAGTTTGCCAAAATTGAGTAGGCCGTTAAGTTGCTATTTCAATTCTAATCAACGCAAATCATATGTAATTTACATCTCAAATCAATTCATTAATTTTGATAAGATTTAGTCCATATTATTTTTCTTAAAAAAATACCCTTGTTTACAACATACAATATAAAACGCATGAAAACAAGTAGTACAAAAAAAAACTAAATCAAATAGCCACATGCATAACAATTTATTCAAATAACATCAAATCTAGGGTTTTTATGAACATAAAAAGTCTTCCCTAATTTTAAAATTTTGAATCAAATAAAGCAAATAGCAATCAAAATTATATGATCCGTTAGAAACATGCATGTTTATTACGGATCTCCCACATTCTCTTAACAATTAAAAAACTACGGATCGTAACCACACATGACATAACAATTAATTCATGCAAAACATCTAAAGTTAATTACCATGCAATTTTAGGGTTTACAAAAAAATTTATTTTTTTATAAAAAATTTGGCAATAGCCGATTTTAAAAAACAATAAAAAACAAAACCCTAATTTTTATAAAACCTAAAAAACAACATGTAATTTTTAACACAAATTAATATTAGTTAAAAAAAATTTAGATCTTGATAATTATAATCATGTTAAAACGGCTCTCGATGCCACTGATGGTTTATATAGTTCATAACAATTATTAAATCTCTAATATGGATCAAAGAACGCATAGCCGAAGCAATTAACAAGATCATTAATTTAACACAATTATATTAATCAAGATTAGGGTTACATACCTTTATCCTAGCAAGATCCACAAGACGACGGAACGAACGACAACTAGGGTTTATCACCAACACCACCAAGAATATAATCTAAAAGAAGATTATATCACGCTCTTGTACACACGCAATACGGCGAGTTAACCATGAGTCTAGCACGAACAAACCGAGCTTCAACGCTTATGGAATATCTACCCAACAACCCTAGAGAGGGGCTAGGACTAGATAGTTAGCTAAATCTAAAACAAACCGAAACCCTAAGGTGGTGTGTGGGTGGCGATCGCAGGAAGCAAGAGAAAGGGGAGGACAAAAATTATGAAGGCCTTGGGGTTGTTTATATAGGCTTAGCAATCCTTGGGCTCCAAGTAAATAAACAAGAATTAGGAAACAAATGTTTCTCTTTGCCCCCTCCCTTCTTTGGCCGACGGACGCAAGCCCCCAAGGGGATGTTTGTGTAATTTTTGTTTTCCTTCTTGTCACTTCTATTAGTTTCCATAACGGTCGTTTATAACTTAAATTTTATTTATTAACGATCGTTAGTTAAGCTTTGGTTTGATTTAATAAATATATATAAAATATATTTAATAAATAAATTAACCCTTTATGTTATGTGTGCAATCCTGTGATCCCGAGTTCGATCCTATCTCACGACTATTAATTTTAAGTCCATAAACTTTCAACGACTACGTCCTCAAATCCATTTGGGGGTATCTACAATACAAAACCATCTTTTTCGCCATTGTGTGACTCTCAAGGGAAACATAATTCTCTGAGGTCCAACATAAGGTGATTTTTTAACCCGTGTTGGTTCACGATGGTATTCAGATAATGGCAGGCGTGCACATAAACATGCCATATGAGCCAACTGAATCATGTTCCAAATCCACAACAAAATAGTCATAACCAGAAAGACAAAAATCTCAATAAGCCCATGTATGGTTTGCCCATTTTTGAGTATTGACTTTAGGATTTGTGGGGTGTTTGGAAAATGGCTAAAAGGTGGTTTCCCTTGAGAGTCAGAAAATGGCAAAAAAAGTGGTTTCGTATTGTAGATACCCCCGAATGGAATCCGGGGAGGTGCTCATCATGTGGTTAGAGCTTTGGGTTATGGGGTTGATAATGGGTAAGTGAGTAACATTAATTGACGCGCTTTTGATCATTTGTCAGTAGGAACTGAAGAGGGGGTTAAGAATATTAAGGAGATTGTGGCGGTTGATGGTGTTGACTGTGTGCATATGGGATCAACGGATTTGAGCACGAGTATGGGGTATTTGGGGACCGTGTGAATAAGAAAGTTAAGAATACGATGAGTACGGCGAAGGTGTGTTGAATACGACTGTGAAAATGAAGGGTAAGGATGATGATGGTGGGGCGTGTTTGGGTGGTATTGCAACGCTTTTTGATATCTTAGAGGATAAAAGGCCGTGTGAGTATCATATGATTTCAGGTACTGGATATAGAGATATTTTGGGATGTGTGCTAAAGATTGGGATGTGTGCTAAAGATTTGTGTTGATAAAGATGGTGAAGAGAAGTATTGGAATAATTAGTGATCATTTCGATCCTATTTTCCCTTCATATAATGAAAATGAGATGTTGTGATTTGTTTAGATAAAGTTTTTTTCCTTCAACTAATGAGAATGAAAATGTTGTGATTCGATCAAACAAACTGTGTTCTACACATATACAAACATCCTTTACTTTAAACAAAAAACAAAATTACATTTCATGAACTATAATAAAAATTTTGGGTGAAAAATTCATAAGACATGACATGCCCACAAAGAATACATATAGCTCAATAATACACAAAGGACATGTTGCTTAGTTGACATACTTTAAAAAGTCTTTATTGTCTATCTGCATTAAGCAGAAGAGTAGTATTTTTGTACTCTTGATATGTAAGACTAAGCTTATTTCTAAACCAAGTCGGTTAAATGGCTTACACTGGTATGCGAAGGTGAAGACCCCCATTGTGATGAGTTACAGCAAAATAACAAATTTACAGCTTTCAACGCTATTACTACTTTTATTCAAGTAGTATAAGATCATTCCAAAGTTTAATTCACGACACATACATATTAGAAAATGAAGGTTTTCATTTTTGCTTATGTGCTGATATAACCTCTTTTAAATAATATGATAAAATCATAGAGGAGTTCCAAGTAGAAACGTAATCCAAACCTTGCTGCAATGACATGTCTTTGCTTTTAAATAGAACATTTTTCGTCCCAATCACATCAAGTGGAGATTTTGACGCAATCCCTGAAAATTACCATACGTGTATTTATGTATTAGCAGCTGACAACAATACAATGTCAAAGCTTTATGTTCAAAGAAAGCAAAAACGATTACACTACAGAGAATCCAGATTTAACGCTCAGTATATGTCAATCTCATATATACTACTAACGAACGAAGGACAATCTTACGGGGTTTCACTGTTCTTGGCTCAGTTTCACATGTATTACTTAAAACACCAACTACATAGTACAGGTGTATATATCCATTGCCCCATTGGTTATTTGGTTGTAAGCATTGTTGCCTCTAGTTTTGCCGCCAGTTGCTAGTCAATACACTATTATATGTGATCCAGAAAGATAAAAGTAGGTGATATTTAACCATCCAAACAAGGGCTTATGTAGTACTTCTCCTTTACATATAAAGTGCCTTATGATATGTTAACCCACAAGTAAATCATGACTCAAGACACTCCTCCTCTCTCTATTCCTAATACCACATCTATGTCGTATACCTTATTTGTGTTACAAGTCCCAGACGGTCAATAAGTATACTGTTTCTTAAAGAACCCATACATTTTCAGCTTATTTTATGCTCCTAATAGTTCGTGACCACCCCTACAAAACATCCAAAACTCAAAATCGATTCTCTTTTCCTATTAGAGAAGACCCAAATTTAATCCAAGCTGGTTAAACATCTTGTGATGACTACGTAAAAGTCTAGAAACGGCCGGGAGTACTGCTAAATTGGTGCCATGTTGGATGATTTCTTAGGTGGTGTATGATTATTATGATAAAGACATTTTTGCCGTTAATCTAGCTCTCAACCCAACTAATACAAGTCTGGACTTTTATATATGTTTCTGGTACAAATCTTACCTTTAGCTCTATGCCAACTTTGACTAAACTAAAAGATTTGTTTCGACGTGGATTTAAGAACTCAAATGCTCTAGACCATTATGAGCTATAAACGAGATCTAATCATTTAACCAGGAATAAAAGTTGAGAAACGGTTGCGCAACTGCATAAACAAGTTTACATCTGATGAACGTAGATGCAACCTCTTCGGTTACAAAGAGAGTGGACCACGCCGGAGTTTTACAACGAGGGAGATAGATGGATCAAAAGATCTACCTTTTTGTTTCAAATAAAATGAAACGAAACTAATTTATAATCCTACTTAGAGATGTCATTGACGAATCATAAAGTCAAGATGATGTAAATATGTAAAAGAAATTCATAATATATCAGAAAAAAAAGTCATGTTAATTACCCGTAGAGTAAGTCTGAAATATGTTTTGAGATTAGTAATCTTAAAAGAGAAGTACAAAGAAAATCATAAACAATGACCATTAAATATTTTGTAAAATCGTTTAAAACTATCAACTATTAAAAATATCTCTCAAACCACTACCGTTAACGAGCATGTAAACGCTCAATACAAAGGTAACTTACTTCCCTACAAAACTAAAAAAAATTATTAAAAGTTATCATGTCAAACTCAAGTTACAGTTGATTAAATAAACCATTAAAACACAACTACATAAACATATAACAAGCACAATCATCCATACAATATCACCTCACAACCATAGATCAAATCTTATACCTTCTTAATCCAACAGTCCAAAATTAGCTATCGCCAATCCGTGTGCACATGTCTCAACCAATAAGGATTCACTGCCTCTCTTATATAAGGATCCTTTTTATGTTATCTCAACCACATATTGCTTTATCTCTTCTAGGCTCTAGCACATCTTTTACCCCTACCTTTTGGGTAAAAATGCACCCCTATTATCCATCCGTTTTTCTGTAAACACATATGCAAATCATAGCAATCCCTTCGCTTCAAAATCCATTAAACTGTTGCATGAGTTTTGAAGCGGGGAGGTTTGTTTGGTTTGCAAATGTTTTAAAGGAAAAAAGGATGGTGATAGCACAATCGCTCTCAAAGTGAAATACTACGAGTGGGGTGCATTTTTACCCAACGAATGGGGGTCAATTTTGTAGGTGTGCTAAGAAATAGGTGAGTTTAGACATGTAAATTATGTTTGGAAAAAAAGCATCAAGAATTCTTTGTAGGCTTTATATCTCATATGTTAATGTTTGGATCTCGTAATTCGAGATGTTTTTATTTAAATTGGTGATGGCGAGGAATGATGCTTTGTTTTCTATTTTATGTCTAAAATAAATCTAAATGAAAATATATATTTATTTGTTAAAGAACATAAAAATAACCATTTTAGACTTGCTTTCAAGGTATGTCGAAGGGTGTTAAGTGGCAAAGTTAACTAAATCAGATGATAGTGGTGGATAGTGTTTTGGCAATAATAAAAGACTCTATCTTGGCTCAAACCACATGACCAAACGACACCGCCCGGTCATTTATTTTGGGCTCGTAAACCCAACTACTTGATCAATGCCTTTACACCTTGTTTGGCTCCAGATTCAAGTTTAACTGTAATCAAAATTGTGAAGTAGTGACAAGACTTTTCGTAATGTAAATACTTTGAGGAGGTACACTAAAATACACTTTAAAAGTCAAGTCAAGTTGACACCACCCACTTACCCACTGCTAGGGTGAGCTTGGTTCTGGAACCGCACGAAACCGACCCTCAATTGTAAGAACCGAGAATCAAAAAACACAAAACTAGGATCTGAGAACCGAACCGAAAACCATGTTTCGGTTCCACTCGGTTCTCATGTCCTGTTCAGGTATTTCGGGTCCTTCCCGATTGGAACAAAAAAATTCTAAAAAACACCCAAACATTCAATATTTTTATGTGTTTACACATATTTACTTTTAAACCAAAAACATTTAGCAATTATACTAAACAAATAATAGTTTTAATATACGACTACTTCAAAAAATTCAATTTCCATTCATATCGTTGTATTCAACGACTTTTTATATATTTCTACATTACAAAATACTATAGAACTTATTATGTATAAACAAATGTAATATGTTGCAATAATGATGAACCTACAAATTAAAATTGTCGCTATGCGAAGTATCACGTAAAGAAAACTTAAATTTCTATATGCTTGAAATTTGAACGATTCTTTGGGTCCAGAACCAAGAACCATAGAACCGAACAGAAAACCTAAATTTGATATATTTAGAAACCAAGAAACGAATCGCGGTACGAAAATATGGTTCAATTTGAGTCGATTCCGGTTCGGTTCTCGGTCCATATGCTCAAATTTAATACCACATTGAAAATCTTTTCATACTGATGGATCCAACCCCTCTTATTAAAAGCTCATTCATATCATCCTATCTACCCTATGTATCTCCCCTTATATTTAAAGCTCATCGATAAATATAATAAATCCTAGAATATTAGACTTTTGGCGCCAAAATCATGTCCATTTCCCCGCCAAAACCTTCACGCGACACTCCCTTCATTTTCCAGAACTATTGCTAACTTGTTGTTTATAACCTTTACTGTGTTTTGCAAAAAACAAACTCACTCTTGCAGCCCTTACATTCACTTTTTTCATACAAAACGTACCCACTACAAGCGTTTTAAACCTACGACAGTAATATGTTTGTTGATAGCGCGAAACAAAGGCCGAAGTTATTCAGCTTTTGTTTTATGATAAAAGAGCAAAACATCATTGTTCTCATTGAAATAGGTGTTTTTGGAAATACAATAAGGTATGGAGCTGAGTTTTGGGTCACTTGAAGGTCCTGATGAGAAAACATCTGTGACTCGAAGTATTTTTGCCTATTATGGCAATGTAGCTTGTGATGGACTTGATGAATCAAGTGAAGATAGCTACAAGACCGTTTTATTCCTCTCGAGCTCTAGAAATCCATCTTTTGCATAGCTGCCTCATGATTTAAGCGAGTGACATATGTCCTAGGAAAATGGTTGTTTTAGTTTGACACTGGAATGGACCTAAGGTCCCAAGTGGTCATACTTAGATTGAAAACAGGGTTAAAAAGTTGGCTTTTTGATTAAAATGTGTGAAGACACACACAATCTTTAAACCAAAAGTCAATTTGTCACCTACGTTTTCAATCTCAGGTACGATCACTTTCGACCTTGGGTCCATTCCACAGTAAGCTTATCCTACTTTTTAGAACTCAACTCGTGTCATGGAAATTTGTCTTCTTGTATTGCAAGTGTTTTATAATTTATTTTAATTTGTTGTGTACCCTCGTTATAATTATTATAGCTGGCAAAAGACCTTGTTATTTTCTGAATAAATGTTTGTTTTTTCATCTTTAATAAGTCATATTCAAGAAGGTTGATTGTTAGAATATTAGGAGTAATAGTAAACATAGGTTAGGGACTTAAATGTACTTTATAATATAGATTAGGAATAGACTTGTATAGGAAGTATTTAGGCTAATCTCTTTGAGTTGGTTTATAGAAAGTTTCCTATTTGACTTAAGGAGGTGCCTACCCCCCTCATCTTTATAAATAGGTATGAGGGGATCCTAGTTAATTGGAATTTTTTTTTTTGCTCAATGTATTCTTTATTAGGGTTATTAATAAATAGATAGTTGATGGTATACCGTGTGCATATATTTGTCGGTTCTTTGTAGTCTCTCGTGTTCGCTACTTGTGCTCGATACAACTCGAGATCTAGTGGTTCCGTGTTATCGAACTTTGGGTTTGTTGTCGGTTTCGTACAACATTGATCAAGACACTCATAAAAATCTCAATCTATATAATATGCCGGTAACACAATTGAATCATGTTAAACTTCAATGGTACAATGTAGACACAAACAACGTAGTTGTCATGTTCTTTTTCTCCATCATCAACTGTGTTAGACGGAGAATCACACAGTTGGCTTATTTCATAAGCTAAAATAAGTATTAAACCATACAATAATAGAAATTCATCTCGGCATGAGGATTCATTGGTTAGATTCACACAGTTGTAATGTGTGTATGTCTTCAATATAACAATAAAAAATAAATTATTTACCAAATAATACATATAGATCAAATAATACACAATGGACGGGTTGTCTAGTTGTCATGTTACAGTGGCATGCGTAGGTGAAGACCCCCTTTGAGATCCGTTACAACAAAATAACAAATTTTACAGCTTTCAACGCTATTGTTACTTGTATTCAAGTAGTAAAAGATCATTCCAAGTTTATAAATTTTGCCACAAAGTATAACACACGTCACTTTACAAGCTTGCAGCCACAAAGTATAACACGAGATGAAGGAAAGACGGAGACCATAGATAAAGTTCACAGCGCTTGATATCGAGTGTTTTTCATTCCTGAACCGAGCATTGGAAAACAACATGGCACCGATACTTGTTGTTGCCACTATCCGAGGAATCACACCTATTCGAGGCACAAACTACAAATCCACCCATGGGATTCCAATCAATTTCCAGGACGGCCTTCTCATCATCTCTACATAACCATACACCAAAGATGACGACATTCACAAGATTCTTAAAATAAGGTGTCAAGAGGAAGATGTGGAAATATCTGATGATGCGAAGTTTTTTTCACAAAATTTGTGGTCTAGAAATCTCTGAGATACGCCATAAACTTGATCACATCAGCTGCATTGGCTTGCAAGAAAATGAAAGGGAAGGTTGTGAAAATCGAAGACGTGAGCCGAGTTCATGAGCTGTTTTTGGATGTGAATAGATCTACACAGTACTTGATCGAGTAATCAAGGTTTTCAATTGCTTAGAGTTGCTAACTTTCATCCACGCCCTACCTAAAATTCACGTCATGTTTCAAACTTTTGAATTTTTGTACTACAAAAATACATTTTAGTGTTTGAATATCTATAATTGGCAACTATCCTCTCTAACTAAAAAAGTACACATATACCATGCACCCCAATTATCCATGCATCTTTATGTTATGTTAACACATATGCAAGTTATCGTGATCAGTTCTCTTGAGAAACCATTAAAGCTCTTAAATGGCTTTTGAAGCGGGCCGGTCTCATTAAGTTGAAAATGTTTTAAAATGAAAGAAGATTATAGCAGAACCGCTCTCGGAGTGGGGTCTATTTTTTTTATAAATTGAGTTAAACTTTAGGGTTTTTTAGTATATTTGTTTTGCCTGTCTAACAAGTTTTGTATTTTTAGCATATCTTTGTTTGGTATGTTTAGGTCATTGGTTCTCTATAAATTTAAATGAGTGACACTAGTTTTCTTTTTAGCTTTCGAATTATAACTTTGGTATTTGAATATAAGCTTCCACTTCGTTTGTTCGTATTTATTTGTTTTTTCGGTTGTTTGAATTATCCAACAATTTTTACCCAACGAATGGGGTAAATTTTGTAGGTGTGCTAAGAAACCCAACTGCAGCCAAAGTCACTGAGTAGGTGAGCAGGAGAAAATAAACATCAAGACTTTTGTGAGGATTTTTTTATAGAATTATGATTCATATGTTAATGTTTGGATCTCGTAGTTCATGATGTGTTTTGTTTGACAAAGAATGACCAGATCTAGTAATTCTAAGTGGCCAAGTCTCAACCTGAATTAACCACAACATGAGTTTTAAACAAGGTCACGTTCGGGCTCTAGAAGATCTGGTCGAATGGTAGAAGAATCATTTTCTTGAGCTTTGACCTAAATTTACTCGACCAAATTGACCCATTCCATGAGCTTTTTCCTCGAGAAAGTTAACGAGCAAAGATAATGACTCACTCACGGATTTGGCTCAAACCACATGACCAAGTGTAACTTAGTGTAAAAAGTGTTTACAAGTGGTTGGGTTTATTATCTTCAAATAACACATTCGGTTTATATAAACATGAAACATGTTCCATACGAAATACTATGGTTTAGTAAACAAGGTTCAAAAGAGATGAAACAAGATGTAGAATTTAGTTTTAAAACGAGTAACAAAATGATACGTGAGAAAGATGAGTCATTATAAATTAGTAAAATTAGATGAACACCAAAATATTGGTTTTGGAAAGTAAATAGTGCCGTATTTATTAAAACTATGAACACGTAGTAAATATTAAATTAGATGAACACCCTTTTGGATGTAAATAGGCATCTCGTACTCGTGTGTCATTGAAAGATTGCCGATTGTCCTGATTCGGTTATTTTGCTACATAAGTGAATATCAAGGATAGAACAAATTACACTCGAAGTCATAATAGTGCAAAAACAGTAGTTAAAATGTTAGTAAACTAAGTCTTTTGTGTTAAAAAAACACTAAGGGGCTGTTTGGTTCACCCATTTTTGTAGGATTTTGCTGTCTTTAAATGTTAAATCCTTCCAAAAATCGTGTTTGGTAAAAATTATCAAAATGGTTTTAAATATTTGGGCCCACAAAAGCGACGTTTTATCAAACCATGGAGATGTGGATGCATTTAAAAGACGGAGGTACATTAGTCAAATAGGACAAGACTACCCTCATCTTATCATAAAAAAGAAAAAAAACAGTCCTTTTTTTTCATTCATTTTTCTCTTTCACCTTTGTTTGCCACTGTACCTTCAAGTCTCAATTGTTAAGATTTGATTGCTTCATATCTCAAATCAATTTGATTATTTATGTTTCGTTTGGCCTCACTTCCATGTCTACCGATCATTCTACATTAACAATATTTTTTTGTTGTTGAAGAAATCGATTTTTTAATATATGGTCGTTGATTTCGATTTCTTTACCCAGATTCATTTGATACACGAGGTTAATTTGATGTTTCGTTTGGCTTCACTTCCATGATTGCTTCAATGTTTCGTTTGATTTCGATTTCTTTACCCAGATTCATGTAATATTTTACATGAATCTTACATGAATGTATCACTAAAGTGCAGAAAAAATGACATCCACCCGTGAATGGATGTATAAAATCGGCACTCGTGAGTTTTATGATGGAATTGAGGACTTCATGAAACAAGCAGATAGTTTTGCTCGGTCTAAAGGTTTCGTTGATGGAACAGTCCAATGCCCGTGTAACAAGTGTAAAAACCTGTCGTGGAAAGGTATAGAGGATGCTAAGTATGATTTGTATAGGTATGGATTTGTCCCAAATTACTATGCATGGGACAAACATGGTGAGCAGCCTTCTCGAAGGATCAATCGGGAATTGCCTAATCGTGCTAAAGCTGTGAATTTAGCTCGTAACATGGTTATTGATGCGGCTGGCTCACAATTTGAGGATCTGATTTTTGAAGCACCAACCCCTTCCGAACCTCCAAATCCTGCAGCTAAAAGGTTTTTTGATTTGTTATCAAAAGCATATGCGCCGTTGTATAAGGGTTTTGAAGGGCACTCAACTCTCTCAGCAACTTCAAGGATGTTAAATATTAAAACCGATTTTAACATGAGCCAGACTTGCTATAACCGGGTGATGCAGGCAATAAAGGAATTTATTCCAAACTCAACAATCTGTCCTAACTATTACGAGTCAAAGAAGATGGTTTCACAACTAGGTCTCGGGTACATAAAGATAGATTGTTGCCCAAATGGTTGCATGCTCTATTATGGCAAAGAAAATGAGGTTCGGGACAAGTGTTATAAGTGTGATCATGCTCGATATAAACCTAAGGAACAAGGGAGTTCAAAGGAAGAGACATACCATACAAGTACATGCATTATTTGCCGATAACGCCGAGATTGCAACGCCTTTATATGTCTAAAGAAACAGCTCAACACATGACATGGCATCATGAATATAAAAGAGAACCAGGTGTGTTATCTCACCCGTCCGACGGAGAGGCTTGGAAGAAATTTGATCAAATCCATTCTCCTTTTGCTGCAGAGCCGAGGAATGTTAGGCTAGGCCTTTGTACAGATGGATTCACGCCCTTTGGGATGTCTTCTACCTCATATTCTTGTTGGCCGGTAATCGTGACACCATATAACCTACCTCCTTGGATGTGCATGAAAAAACCATACATGTTTTTGACATTAATTATTCCTGGTCCGCATAGTCCAAAGAAGAATATCGATGTATTCTTACAACCTTTAATAGATGAGTTGTATGTGTTGTGGAAAGACGGTGTCGATACCTATGATGCATTTAGGGAGAGAAATTTTAATTTGAAAGTTGCACTCATGTGGACAATCAATGATTTTCCAGCTTATGGTATGTTATCTGGATGGAGCACTCATGGGAAGCTTTCTTGCCAATATTGTATGGAAAAAAGTAAAGCTTTTCATCTAAAGCATGGCGGGAAGACCTCGTTTTTTGATTGTCATCGCCAATTTTTGCCAATGGATCATCCGTTTAGAAGGAACAAGGATTCTTTTACCAAGGGACGAGTTGAGAATGATGCACCTCCACCTAGGTTATCTGGTCGGGAAACATGGAGACGAGTTTGCAAATATCCAAAGGTGACTGATGAACGCTATCCCACAAAAGATCTTCCAGGATTTGGAGTTAGCCACAATTGGACAAAAAAAAGTATACTTTGGGATTTACCTTATTGGAATACCAATCTTCTTCGACACAACATTGATGTCATGCATGTGGAGAAAAATGTTTTTGATAACATCTTTTATATAGTGATGGATGATAAGGATAAGACTAAAGATAACGTTAAAGCTAGACAAGATGTGAAGCTGTATTGTAGGCGTCGTGAGTTGGAGTTGGTCACGGAAGCTAATGGAAAAACTTTAAAGCCCAAAGCATTATACACATTAAATAAAGAGCAAAAAAAAGTAATCCTTCAGTGGGTTAAAAATTTGAAGTTTCCAGATGGATATGCTTCCAATTTGTCGAGGTGTGTAGATCTACAAAGGTGTAACATGTGGGGTATGAAGAGTCATGATTGTCATGTTTTCATGGAGAGATTATTGCCAATTTCATTAAGAGAAATGTTGCCTGAACCAATATGGAAGGCAATGACAAAAGTAAGTCTTTTTTTAGAGATTTATGCTCAACTACATTGAGAGTGGAGCAATTAGAGAAGATGGAGAAAAATATTGTGGTAACAATGTGGAAACTAGAAAAGATTCTTCCACCAGGATTCTTTGATCACATGGAGCATTTGTTAGTTCACTTGTCATATGAAGCAAAAGTTGGTGGTCCTGTTCAATACCGATGGATGTATCCATTCGAAAGGTGATAGTTTTAATTACAATTCAATTGATAATAAATTTTTATTTTAGATGGCTTCACTCATACTATTCTTGGTTTTGTAGATATTTGTATCACCTAAAGAAGAAAGTAAAAAATAAAGCGTGGGTCGAGAGTTCAATATGTGAAGCTTACATTATGGAGGAAATATCAAACTTGTGCACACATTATTTTGAGTCACATGTTGAAACGAACTCAAGAAAAGTTGGTCGAAATGATGATGGTGGAAATGTAAATCCTAACCGGTTTAGCTTATCAATTTTCAATCATCGAGGAAGGCCTTCAGGAACATGCAAACGTCGTTTCTTAGATGACGACGAGTATGCAGTCGCTACCTTTTATGTTCTTCAAAATTGTGAGGAAATTCAACCGTTTATTAGGTATGTGTGACCTGCCTTTAGTTAGACATAATAATAATGCAAACATATATTTACCTTTAAAAGTACAAATTTTAGGAAATTTGAAGCAGAATTGAAAGTCAAAATGCCAAATATCACTACTGTTCAACTCACTCATGCGAAAGAAGAGAGGTTTGGGCGTTGGATAAGAGATTATGTAAGATTTTACTAGCTTTTATGAATACATGTTTCTGATTGAATGCCTTGATATGGGCCTGATTATTTGTCTAATTTGTAGGTCCTAAATCCATTAAATAGTAACCTGGTCAACGATAATCTAAAGAGCTTAGCCATTGGTCCAAGTCGACATGCACGAACATGGCAGTTGTATTATGTGAATGGGTTTAACTTTCACACATTACATCATAGTTTTTGAAAGTTACCTTTTGTAATTTGTTATTTTACTTATTATGCTACATAGTATACGAGTGCGTTATTTCGTTACTGCATTACTGCGATCATAATAATTTTTGTTATATATATGTTTGTCAAAATTTTTACTAACGAGAAATATTATACTTTTATTGAGTTTTTGCAGATGGAAAATGAAGATATTGATCAAGAGCACGGTGATGAAGATATGCGTATTGTCTTAACAATTCAAGGAGCATCGTAAGTTTAAAAATATAACACAAGTTTTTTAATATATATGTATATATACTAATATACGACTTAAACTGCAATGGTTCCATGTATCTTTTTGTAGATTTAATCCCTCCAATAACGTGACGAGCACAATAACTAGCATATGGAAATCGCGGTTTACAGGAGCATGGGATAATTGGACAACTGTTCCAGCAAAAGATAAAGAAATTTGGTTTAACTCGTTCCAGGTATTATGCTTGATCCTGCAACTGTTTAATGCTACATTTTGATTTAAGTTTACCATATGAATGTGTCTGATAGTGCTTAACTGTGTCTGATTGTGCTAATGTGGGATCAAAAAACAAAATTCTTTTAGTTTGGAATCATTTTGTTCTTGTGTTACTGATATAATTTCCAAATCATATGTTTATAATCATGTATAGGAGAAATACACTTGGGATGCATCACTTAACACAAAGGTTCGGACTTTGTTTAACACGCTTGGATCGAGGAGCCTTCGAGACTTTATGAATAGGATAAGGATTAAAGGCCGAGCACACAAACCACCATTTATGAATCAAACTATTTGGGATGCACTGTGGATAACTTGGGACTCACCAGAGTTTATAGCAAAATCTGAAAAAGGAAAAGCTGCTCGAGAATCTAATAAGCGTTTACACGTGGGTGGTTCTGTCCCGATCGCTGAGCACAAAAGGAGATTGGTATGTAATATTTTTGTTTCTATGTTGTACACTTATTGTAATAAGTATTAGCTAATATACTTTTATGGTTACTTGTGAAAATGCTTGGGAAAAGGTGATAAAGTTAGCAACTTAGCAATAAAGTCTACAAAAATAGTGAAAGCATAAATGATGTAGTCATTTGTACATAACCAACTATTTCGGTGTTTTCTTATGTTAGGACATTTAGTGGGTGTTTTGGGACTACTTTTGCGTGTCTGTGTATAGACGGTGTTAGGTTAGGATGCCATTATACGATGTGGTTTGGGATATTGATCAGTCATAAGATGTGATTTGCATCTTTAGATATAGCCATTTGAGAAATCTAATACTACTTGAACTTGGTACAACCGAATATCATAAACTTGCTGAACTTTTTTAGTCATAAATACTTATTATGCTTTGAAAGTTGGTGCAGAAGACCTCTCTTCTTTTTAGCCATTTGATCTCTAACAATAATTTTATGTTATTTTATGATATAGCAAAAAGAACTGAACAGGGATCCCACTGCTGCAGAACTGTTTTTCCGGACTCATGTGAAGAAAGACAAGAGCACTTTTGTTGACGATGAAGCAAAAGAAACCTATGTAAGTTGTTTCTTTTACTTATTGAGAATACTGTTGTTGAATCTTCCAGTCGTGTTGTTACTAAATAAAGGAATTGTTACTTTAAATCTACTAACTGTGTCATCGTTTCTTAATGAAGGAACAATATATGGAAAAGTATGAAGAAAATGACTCTCTCGATACGAAGTCAGGAAACATAGCAAACACATACATCAGATGGGCAGACCATGTTGGCTCAAAGAAAGGGAAGTTTTATGGTCTTCCATCAGGGTTTGATAGGTATATTTTTAAGCACATTGTTGATACCATTGGCCAAACTTCATAAAACTAGGAGATGGTTCAGTTACGTGAGATGTTGGACTGCCAAAAGATCGAAATGGATCTTCTAAAATCTGATCAGGAGCGTATGAGAGCAACACAAGAAACACACACCCACAAGCTTGACCAGGTTGTCAAATCCCAGACTCTGCTAGAGGATGATCTAAAGGTGATCCAGTCTGCTACTCAAAAGGTTCTAGATTTGCTTCAACGCCGACAACCTACTGTTTAGATGCTTATTCCAGCAACTTTAAACTCTTTGGTGAAAGTGACTAAGTACCAGATTTACAAGCTTCTTAATACTTTTCTGTTGAAGTAGCAGGTTTACACTAGTACGGTTTATTAGCAAATTTGAGGTGTCCTTATGTATGACTTGAAACTTGTCATTGTTTATGTATACTATATACTTTATTGAATCTAATAAATTGTGTACCTTGAGGAAGTTATTGTGTTTCGTTATACTTTATTGAATCTAATACATTATTTAGTTATAATTTGTTGGTGTTTAGTAGAGTTACATAGTGCAATATAGAACCCGGCATGTTCAAAAGAGAAAGTTGGGCGACATCAAAGAGTGAATTTGCGACATATGATAAATATTGTTTGCGACATTAGGCGACGTCTATTGAGACATGGCGACATAGTTAGCGTCTGGAATAGCGATGGATATGGATTTTTAGGATAAGACTCGCGACAGCTAGCGACTGCATGAAGAAAGTGAAAATCCGTCGCAATGCTTTCTGCGACATCATTTCCAGTCGCTACAGGCGACAAACTTGTTTGTCGATAATCATGACGCAAATTTTTTGCGACGTAGTTTGGTGTGACGCACAATCTGCGACATTTTAGCACCGACATGTACCTACCTGTCGTAAAATATGTCGCAATAATAAAATCCGTCGCTAATGACGTCGCTAAATCCATCGCTAAAGGGAGAAATTCTTGTAGTGTCATTTGATACACTGTGTGAATTAAGTTTGGTTGGAAGGGATTATAGACATGATTTTGTTATCTTTTTTTTTTAAGATTTCACGATCTTGTAAAATGGTTGTGACAGAATTTTGTTGCCTGGTGATGATGAAAGGGCAAAAGAGTATTTTGTTGTAAATTCCATTAAAACATACTTGTTAACCAAATATGAAAAGTCATTAGAATTATCAGTTTTATAAAACACCACTTTTATTCAATATCAGTGTGTTTCAAAACTATGGATTGTAAATTTGTGAACCAAACGCCCCCTAAGTGTTTGGGAATTAAGTCCCATGAAAGACAAGTGTGAATTACCTACCTCGTTGAGATACTAATAATCTATTGACAAACAACTAAAACATAGTTTGGTTTTAAATTCAAGTTTAAACGTAACTAAAATTATGAAGTAGTGACATGTCGACAACACTCTTCACAATAAAATGTGTTTGTTCGAGCTTATTTGCTTTCATTTATGTCCGATAAAAATAGTATAGGTAGCAAAATTGTTAAACTTCATTCATACCATCCAATCCAGCCACCTATATCTCACCGCCGGCAATCAATTAACCCTAGTGTACTAAACTTTTGGCGCCAAACCCATATTCACTTTCCCTCCAAAACATACACTTTTAGGCCTATTTATACCCTTTAGTGTATTTTGCACAAACACCACTCACCTTTGCAGCCCTCGCCTTCACTTTTGTAAAACAAAACCTACCACCGCACGACAACCAATGCGGTGATTTATATATTTGCCGCAAGCACCGATCGAAACCCTATGGTGTTTCGACTTTTATTTTATGATATAAGAGCAACACAAACTTGCTCTTGTTGAAATAGGTGGTCTCGAAAATGAATTAAAAAGTATAATCTCAATGAATTTTCTTATTAGTATTTATATCTTGATTATTCGTTATACTTTCTCATCCCATGCCCTTTCTTGTTCTAGGCAAAGAACACGAGCTCGCATCACACCTAATCCAATTTAAAAATGTAAAACAAACATACATCGGGTTGACTATTCAATGCAAATATACATGCCTAAATGAAAACATTTCACAAATGTAGATGGAAAACTTAGTGAATAATTTTGGTTTTTATTGATTTCCCTAATTTCCTTTTACAGGTGACTTATTGGGCGTGTATAACGTCCAAGCTTATCTAGTGTCAAACTTACAAGTTACATCAATGAGGTACATTTACTAGCTTATGGTTTTTCTCATATGGAATGTAATTTGCTTTTCTCATACATATTGAGGGTCCTTTTTCAAAATGTTTAATTGATTTTAAGAATTTGGAATTATATGTCTATCCTTTTAATTGAAAAAACCAAAATAAGTTGCGGAAGGTGATGTTAATGTAAGATGACCTGTAAATTTATTTTTGTATATTTTCTAACCAGAAGCTTTTATGCAGCAAATTACCTTGCGCCCTTTGATGCCTATTTGGCTACCTTGTGGCGTTTCCTGACCTTGCACCTTTGTCTTTTGATGCCTATACCTTGCATTGTTTCACAACATTCTAAATCTCATGCTGGAATTTCGAGACCGTTCATGTTGAAAATGCGAAGAGGACAAAGTATTGATATGATCTTTCTACTCTTGAAGGAATCTCAAGTTAGTTATGAGGAAATTTACATCACATATTTTAGTTTATCTATATTTCTCAACTGTAAAATGTAGTATCGTCAATGTTAATATTGTCGATGTTAATATTAGTTCTAGTTTATGGTATTCTCTGTACATGATAATAAATGATTCTTCTAAATTTAGTTCATATTTTAACGGGTTGGTGTTCGTTAAGAACCGGTCGGTTGAGATTAATATGGATGGATGATGTGTTAGGAGCTTCTCTTTAGACACATGTAAAATGAAAACAATATGTATCAAGTGTAGGTGCAAGTGCAATGGGTACACTTGAATACATAATAACACAATATTACAAACAATAAGATCTAATTTGAAATTATAAGCAGTTCGCACATTGTAAAATACATCAGGAATGCAAAACACTAACAATATAAAATGTTTTGGTTTCACTTTCACGTTCATAAGCATGGAATGGTTTAGTTAAGTTGAAGTACCCAAGTGTATCATCGGTTCTTGATCTTCATATTTTCAGTGTATGTTTTAGACATATTTCGGCTTATTGCGACGCAAGGCGACTACCCAATATTTAATACATATATTAAATATTGTCCAAATTTTGTAATAAACCATTTTGCAAACAACATTTTTTCAACAGACTTAACTCAAGGCTTATTGATCTTTTTAAGATGAGGACTAATCAACTTCATCTTGTTGCCTGGCCTAGAAGTTTTAATGTCTTGCCAGAAATCTTAAGTTTTAAGACGATAGTGCAAACTTAAGTTCATCATTTTGGTGTTCATCTTTGAAACCGTTAAGGACTAACATTTTGTTTTGTTACCTAATCAATATCAGTATATGAATTAAATATAAAGTTCCCATTAAAAGAGAGAGGAAAAAAATGTAATATATATAGTATTCATTTGGAACCTTTTTAAAATAGGAAGGTTGAAAATTAAGACTTTTTTACTTACTAAATAAAGCAATTTGTTCATATCTTTATCAATATTATATACTACTCTGTATAACATTTTCTAACAACCTTTTGTAACAACCTTTTAAATAACATTTTTTTCTTTTAAATTGAAAAATATTTTTATTTATTTATTATTTTTATAATCTAATTTTACTATATTATTTAAAATTTTGTGTATTTTAAGTTTTGATATATTTTTATTAACTTTTATTCTTTTTCAATTTTAGTGGGTTTTTAATTTGATTTTTTATAACTTTACAATGAGTAAGAGATTAATATTTGTTAGTCTCAAAATTCGGTACTCGCCGCAGCATTGCGCGGATATCGTTCTAGTATAATTATAAAAAAAGGCAAAAGAAATAAGGTTTTTCATATATAGTTTGCCCAGACTTTGTAAAACAGATATATGAGGTCTTTATCGGCTTAACACTGAGACCGTTTTCGGTTTTCAATCTTCGCCTAGTTGATATATTATATTTTAAAGGATGAAAATAATACGTTACTAAGAAAAATTAAGAGAGAAATTATTTCAACATCCTATTAGCACTTGCATGTCTACCTTTGATTAACAAAAATTTATTTTGAAACTTTTTTAGAGCATCTTTAAAGTCATGGATTTTATCAAGTATGGTTAGATCAATTCAGTATGATTTCACATATTCATTTGAATAAGAATTTTGTAAATAACTTTGAACACTCAAAGGTAATGTGAGTGAATAGAGTTGCCTTCAAGTTTCTTGAGTTTATAAGAAATAATTGATCATTCAATGAGGCGGCACTCGGTAAATGATGTTTGAGACAAAAGAAGGTGATGGTTTAGTGAGTCGTCGCAATAAACTTACAAAGCCTCATACGATCTCCTCAACAATGATGAAGCTATGAAAACGTAAGAAAATTGAAGAATGGACGAGATAATTTTGAAGTAGATAAGATCAAAGGACAACACGTGACCCTCCTTTTTGTAAATAATAAACGCATATTAGTACACTGTGACATATGGTCTTTATCATTTGGAAATTCAATTTTTGACAAAGACTGCTCAATATTCATGTCAAAGGATGTTAACACATCCTTTTGACCTATGGGTATTAGGGTTTTTGCATCTACTCTTCTCATTTTACACATTAGTTACGAATAATTACATTTTACAAATATTAAAAAACCATTTTCTCATTATTTCGATATTAAACCGCATAATCAAATTTAACATTATATGTCATAATTACGTTTTATGAAAGTTGATTATGTGATTATTCATTTTTAAAACGAATAATCTAATTTAAATAAGCAAAAACAAACACCCTTTTAGTGTGTTAAAAGACTAGGAAATATGTAAAAATATTATTTTAAAATAAACTAGTTGAGTTATTCTTCTTACAAACTTTTACATAAATTTATTGCTACTTACTACATTAACACTCTTTTGTGTAAATAATAAATGTTACACTGCAACATAACATTTAAGTTTGGAAATATATTTTTTGATTTAGTCAACTCGTTATTCATGTCAAAAGGTTGTAAGTTGTAACTCATATTTTTGACCAATGGATATTAAGGTTTTGTGCATCTTATATTTTTCTCATTTTACACATCAAACTACACATAATTACTTAATAAACATTGAACAAACTAAATTTCTCATTATTTCGATATCAAACGTCATAATAAATCTAAACATTATATTTCATAGTTATGTCTTGTGAGTGTGTTTATTCATTTTAAAACATATAATCTATTTTAAATAAGATATAACAAACACCTTTTAGTGTCTCAAAAGCTTAGGCAAAATGAATAAATATTGTTTCAAAATATACTAGCCAGAGTATTTTTCTTACAAAATTTTACTTAAATTTATTGCTACTTACTATATCAACCCTATAAATAATAAATGATTACTAGTCTCATACAAGATTATAAAACTCTCAATAAGTATACTCTTTACTTGAAGAAACCATACATTTTCAGCTTAAATTATGCTCTTAAGAGTTCGTGACCACCCATACAAAGCACCCATAACTCAAAATTGATTCTCTTTTTCTATAGCAAACAGAGCTTGTTACAATGTTAATCCTCATACTCTCACCCGGATATCTACGTTTTTAGTCAATATCTATACTAATCAAAGCCCCTTTACTAAGGGGGTGTATGTGATTGCTAATTCTATAACACTTATTTTGATAAAGAAATACATGGTTACATATAAATGTTACATACTTTTTAAAGAAATACATGGTTTTGAAAGGTAGAGCTCGAACACCAAATTTTGAAACCATGAACACGAAACTACTCCAATGGTTCAGTGATAGACTTGATCACTTGAACATCCCCCTAGTGGATCGAGTTACGTATACCGATAATGATACGAGCAACTTCATGGTAATAAGTCCTTGTGAGGTTAGTTGGCTAGGGCATGCATAGTTTTTAGGAAGCAATAGACACGTAACAATGGTAATAAGGTAAAGACTCGAAACCATTCATGGATATATATATATCCATTTTGTACTCGATGAAAGATTACGGATTTCTATTTTGGTTATTTTGCTACATAAGTGAATATCAAGACTGGAACAATTTACATAGGGAGTAATAATAGTGCAAAAACAGTAGTTAATATGTTCTTCAACTAAGGTATGTGAGTTGAGTCCAGTGTGAATTACCTACCTCATTCGAGATGCTAATAATTATGAAGTATTGACATGTCATGTCGAGAACACTCTTCACAAAGAAAACATTTTGAGAAGTACATGAAAATACACTTTAAGGAGTCATTATTAAACACACATTTAAGTTGACACCAATATTGGTAGCAAAAGTGTTCAACTTCATTCATACCATCATATATACCCATCTCACTTTTAGCAATCAATTAACTCTAGTATACTAAACTTTTGCCGCCAAATCCATGTCCAATTTCCCGCCAAAACATACACTTTTGGCCCTATTTGTACCCTTTAGTTTTGCACAATACCACATACCTTTGCAGCCCTCGCTTTCACTTTTTTCAAACAAAACCTACCACCGTACGACAACCAAGTAAATGCTTTAAACCCAGGACGGGTTAATATGTTTTCTAGAAGCGTTGATCAAAACCCTATGTTATTTCGGCTTTTATTTTTTGATAAAAGAGCAAAACAACCTTGTTCTTGTTGAAATAGGTGTTTTTGGAAATAAAACAAGGTATCAAGATGCGTTTTGGGTCACTTGAAAGTCCTGATGAGAAATCATATGTTACTCGAAATATATTTTCCTATTATGGCAATGGTGTACTGGATGGACTTGATGAATCATATCAAAGCCGCTACAAGTCAGTTCTCTTCCATGTTGATGCATGTTTTTAAGTATAGGTCGCCCACTCGAGCTTAAGAGATCCATCTTCACCGTTCCCTCCTATAGCTGCCTCGTGATTGGAGCAATTATCTTCAATGTTAAGGCTGGAAAATATATTTTGATAGAAACGTCTGCGGCCCAACAAACACAGAATGTGTCGTATGCCCAAGGAAAATGGTTGCTTCAGGATGATGGTGGATTAGACCCAAGGTCCCAAGTGGTCATACTTATATTGAAAACGTGGGTAACAAAGTTGGCTTTTGGATTGAAAATGTGTGAAGACACACACAATCTTTAATCCAAAAGCCAATTTTTTACCTATATTTTCCATATTATGATGCGGCCACTTTCGACCATGGGTCCATTCCACTGTCAAACTGATAAAGCTAAGCTTATCCTACTTTTTAAAACTCAAGAGGTGTCATGGAAAGTTGTCGTCTTCATGTATTGCAAGTGTCTTAAATTTTCGTTTTATTTGTTGTGTGCCCTCTTTATAATCTAGATGGCAAAGACCTTGTTATATGTTCCGAAAAACTATGTTCAGCTGATCAAGACACTAATAAAAAAATCTCAATTTATGTAATCTTTGGAATATTATATATGTTTAGTGACAAACCACCTAGATATCGAATACTTCCATAAACACTAAACATTAATTGTTATTGCTTGGCAACAGAGAACATAACTCCCACCAATCCACCATCATAGTTTCTTGATATTCTTAACATCAAAACCGTGATACCTATTACCCAAGTAAATTAGTCCTCCAACAACAACATTCGATGAACCTTCAGAGATCACGTTCGGACCACTTTCATTACTCACAAGATCAGCATTATAGCATTATGATGATTCACAACAGCTTTAGAACTCACGTTTGGACTACCTTCAATACTAACAACAACTTAAAACCTCACATTTGAAACACCTTCAGTGGTCACAACACCCCTCAATCCATTCACAAACCCTTGACAGTCAGGCTCATGGACGCAGTTCAACACCTCTGGATTTTGAAGCAAACAAAACGCTGCCAACTGACAACTTGTGAATGATGTCTTGTTTATGTATGAGGTTCTAATATTATGTAACCATTGTTTGTGTATGAGGTTCAAGTGAGTGGATTTGTTGTAATCCTTCTTTGTACGTTGTCGCACTTAAATTTCAGTCTTAGGCTAGTAAACAACACAAAAGTCATAAACCAAGTACTTATACATTCCCTAAAGTTAGTCAAGTTATAACATTTTTATTAATTGATCGAATGTTCCTTATCGTCGTTCACTTTTGGTCAAGAGAACTACGCTTCCAGTCATGCAGAAGGTGAGTGACTTTCTTTCTATACTATACCCAACAGCCTTACATTTTTATATTAAAATTTCGTTAGGGGTTGGTTATTCGTACCCATAAAGTGATCCCAATACCCTCTGCAACTTCTTCATTTTGGTATAAAGCGGGAAACAAAAAAACGCAACTCAAAACATAAAGTTTAATAAGTCAAAAGTAATAAAACATGAAAAATACAAAATAATAAGCGGTCTTTTTTCCTATTAATAAAGTTAGTAAAACTGTCGGAAAAAAATATAGAACACACACTTTAAGCTTTTACGAGTAAAAAACTGTAAGAGGTGTAAATTCATTTTAAGAAAACAAGCCTTTTAGTTTTGTGTATTATAAGTAAACCAACAAAAGGACAAGTTGTAATAGTGACCAAAGATGATCTTATTTTGTTAACTTCGGTTATCTTGACAACTCTTGACAAACATGAAACTTATATCAAATATTCCGTATTTTCAATGTTTATATTAGTTTTAGTTTATGTTATTATGTACATGAAGATGGATGATTCTTTTAAAATTAATTGATGATGTTCGTTACGAACTGGTCCGTTGAGACTAATGTAGATGATGTGCTAGGAACTTCACTTAAGGCACATTGAAGTCCAACTCAATTGTGGTAATGAATAATATTGGTAAATGTGATGTTTATAACCCCTAAATTTAGAGAGAGGATTGACTGTGTATCATCTGAATTAGGCTGTTATAGTCTTATTAAAGCATATCGTTACGATCATCTAAATTTGGTTTCCCTTTTGCATCAATAGAGATTGCTCACCTGTTTGTTTGTTCTCCAACTTTTATTATCCAATGTAGTTCTCCAAAACAAACAAAATTATTTGCTCTTCAAGACAATTAGTGTATTTCATATGGCAGTATGTATACATATTATTTTAAAAGTTTCCAGCGAGTATTTTTTTTTACAAACTTTTACCTAAATTTAATGCTTACATATATTTATATCAAAAGATTTGGCAATATGTGTGAATGCACTAAAACATGTTTTTACTTCCAATTAGGAGGAAATATAAACACACAAATTACTATGTAATGAATACTATCACACAATCCGTATTCGGCTCACACGTATGTTAGTGCTAAAGAGCAAATGCTTTCTTAAATATGTTTATGAGTCTTGCTTATCTCATATTTGAGCTTTATTTAAGTCGACATTTCTTACAGGAGGTTGATGTGAAGACTTTAGAATAATTTAATATGCGTTAGAACATCTCTAATGTCATGAACTTTATCAAGCATATAACATAGCATTGTAGAAGTGTCACATCATGCCGTATCATTTTCTTTTATAAATCATCGAATATATAAACTTACCTTTTACTCATATATACTTCAACTAGTTTGTAACTCTTCAAAATACACCTTGAGCTAAACCTCATTTTCTCTTCTAATAAACATTATTTTATCTCCTTATAAACCTCTATAAACTAGGTATTATTCATGATTTATGAGAGAAATAATCCTAAAAATTAAGATGTCATGAAGTGTGTTAAGTGACTCAACAATATAGTTAGACTTGATGTTGCTAGCTTAAACGGTAAAGATACTACTCTTCACATCAATTGGGGTAAAACATATGGCAATATATATACACACTCCTTTATTATCACGTCTGATGCTATTGACAACTTCCTTGCTCCTCTTTTAAAACATTTATGTTCCACGGCTTTTTGTCAGCAAGTAGTTCAGCAATTTGTGCTAATGAAAAGAAGGTACATCTTGCTTATGGATGTAACACCATGTGAAAGTATTTAAGATACATAGCTATTGAAGCAGGTAAAACATAAATGCGTAAAAGTAATGTAACACTTAAAAAATAGTAGAAGCCATGTGATAAGAATTTATGATACATATTATTTTGATTCGCATTTAATACTCTAAAAATAAAGTGTTTTGCCAAAGTGTCTTTTTTGTATAACAATATACGTACGAGTTAATGAAGGAGTTAATGAAGCAAGTTAGCTTGCAGAAACTATATTGATGAAAACGCAAAGGAACAAATAATTTAAATTACAAGTCCACACTCAATATTTATATCTATACAAAACAAGGTTACACAAACTAGCTCTATTTCCCCAAATCCGTAAGCTCTTTAATGCTTTAACATAATACAAACATGCTCCCCCGCAGGGACGAAGATTGAGCTCTTGGACATGGGGGGGGGGGGGGGGGGGGGGCGAAACAAAAAACTAGTGAAATGGAACAATAAACTTATATCTATGGGAAAAGACACACATGCCTTTTGTTTCCTGCTAATATTGTTGAGTATGATAGCTTCTTTCACAATTTGAGCCAAGCAACATGCATACTTATATTTTAAGTTTATTGGTTTTACTAAAATTATACATTAGAAGCCAAAATCATAGGGAGGGGGGGAGCACCCCTTCCTTCCCTAACGAAGCTTCGTCTATGTCCCCTGAAACATCAAAACTTATTTCTAACCAAACATAAATGCGTGTCACGTAAGATAGATATATGCCTAATACCACGCGTAACAATAAACTATAAAAAAGTTCATTACTCGTCTATCCTCGTAACTTTCATATAAAACTCTGCAAAAGAATAACAAAAAACATGATCACAAAAAAACAATAAATGTTTTTTGTTTATATAGGTATAATTGGTTCGGTTCTCGGTTAAAAATTTTCATTAGTTCAACTTTAGGTCCGCTTCGGTTTTTGGTTCGATTTGGTTCTGACCTGATGCACACCCTAGTTCCTAGATGTATTTAACAAATGGAGTAATTATTACATTTAGACAATGAAATTTTAGTAAATAAATATATATTCCACTCTTTAAACCATGAACTCGTATATAAACATTGATCATATAAATGTTTATAGATGGAAGGTACCATGTTGGTAATACGCACCACACACAAAACATTTCCAAACAAAAACACTTACCTCTCATCTCCACCGTTCAATCTTTTGAAAATAATCTCCACTGTCCAATCTACCATGCTGGCAATCGCACATCCACAACCCTAAATTTCAAATTAAAACACCTCTAGCACATCCACATTTCTTATCCACAACATCTTTTTTCCTATATAAACCAAAGCCATTCAAAAAAAACAACCCTTAAAACCTAAATTGATAACAAAAGTAATTGTAACTAGTAACAATGGGGGTGCATTCATCATACTTACCTTCCCCTTCTCGACAAGTCAGCCAAAATGTTTCTAGATCTGAGGCGTTACCTAATGTATCCGTTTTTCTTTGAAACTCGCTTCTCGGTGCGCCTAATTTGTGACAACTTACCAAAGAAAGAATGGGTACCTTAAGTTACGCCTCAGCACAAGCAAACATGACACTAGATCTGTTGTGACGTCCGGTATCCTAACCTTCATCGCTCGAAATGTAAGTTTTACTTTTTTTTAAAATTCATGTTAAGATTGGTGTTAACTTTTCCGTATGCTAGTATAAGGTAACTGTGTTTGTTTAAGCTTATATTGTGGGGTTATGGCTAAGGTGGGTTTCGGCTTATGGTTCATAAGATGACTTTCTTACTTTTTGTGAGTTAATGTGAAACTTTTTTTGCTTTTAAAAGGTTAATATTACATGATAAGCTCATCTAAGTTTAAAAAAATGTAAATAAGTAACAAAATAGGCTTATCAAACATAAGCCAAAAATAAAATAAGCCATGACCTCGCTATATAAACTTAAACAAACACCCATAACCAGTGATACTTTTGGTTGCTAAATAGTGATGTGTAGCTAAAAGCTAAACATGTTGTATAATATATGTAAACTTTTTTTTAACTGGAAATATGTAAACTTACTTAGCTGATTCGTAGTTGTGTGTTTGAATCTGCATATGGTTGACACATTTATAAACTGTTTTGTATGTTACTTTTGTTTGTTTTCTTTCTATCACTGTTTTGAGCTTATGTCTTATTTGGTTTTCGGCCTATACTAGCTTCTGAGAAGATGATTAAAACTCATATAAGCTTAAAAGTTTTCGACCTATGCTATTATTAATAAGGATTGTCAATTTTAATAAATTTATAATCCCTACGTATGAATAAAAATCATCAGCCTAGCCCTCAAAGATATAGGCCATCACCTTTTCAACAAATACGACACCCAACAATCGAAACCGTCAAAAATTACTCCGTCCCTTTGACGCATCGCTATGGAAAGCTAATCTAAGTTCATATCGAACCTTCCAAATTCACAAAAGGTGAGGGAAAATACCCTGATACCGGTATTCCATGACTTGCAGAGTCTTTTGTTCCTTTGAATTTGAAGAATTGTATCTCTCAAAACATTAAAACCTAACCGACCACGCTAAGATGTGCTCTACCTGGAAACAAAACTGAATATTTTTTCTGAAAAACAAAACCAAATGCGACAAGATAAGTAACCAGGTTTGTTACATCTTAATCCAATTTCATATAACGTGTCTCCATCATCCACTACTACAATCTACAATACAATCTACAATGTATACTTGTATATTTTAGTGGTGGATGATAGAGACATGCTATATCAAATTGGTTTTATATGATTACATTTCTTCTCGCATTTTGTTTACTTTTTCAGAAAAATATTATGATTTGTTTCCTAGTATAACACATCTTAGGGTTGTTCAGATATGTATTAATGTTTTTAGAGATAAACATCTTCAAATTAAGTAACAAAAGACGTTGTATGTCATGGAATACAAGTGTATCGGATTATTTTCACTCTCCTTTTGTGAATTTGGGAGGTTTCATTGGAACTTATAGCAGCTTTTCAAAGGGACGATGTAAATCTTGACGGGTTACATTGTTGGATGCCGCATTTGGTGAAAAGGTGGCGACCTATATCTTAGAGGGCTACAACTAAGGATGAGGATTTTGATATTGAAGTTAACTGATATTTTCTTGCAGTTTACTTTATTTCGTGCAATATTTAAAAAAAATATAACGTATTGTACATTTTCAATATGCCTTTCAAACATGATTTTGTGTGAAGGTTCGTTTAAAAAGACTCGTGGGTTTTTGTTATGAAATGGTGTATTTTTATAATGTTAGATTATAAAATGATAAGATCAGTCGATTTTCATAGAGAGGTTCGAATGGGTAAAATTTCAAAAGGTGAACTAATAACAACAAACATATACATGAACGTAATAACACAACAAGTGAACATAATAATTTGGTGACCCATGAAGTAAATTAGTGTCCATCCATCATTACCAAGTGTACCAAGTGTGTAATCTAGTTCCTTGTCTCAAAATTTGGATAACTTAGTAATCTCTAGACAGTTGCACACCTAGAAGCACTTATCGAGCTTAGTAACGAAAAGGCTCATGTAAATTTGAAGGGCCGACAAAGACAAGACCATATATAGCTAGATAGGGCTAAGAATCTCTAAGTATACAAATGAGTTCGTACACATACCAACCATGTTATGTCCCTCACGATAGAAATAGACAATATGACATTATTCAATTTTATATAGCGGCAGTTTTCCATCAGAGTGTAACCATCATTGTCAACTAACGAAACGATCCCATGTAAATCACCCTTCTTAAAAGAAAATTTTTTAATGGCGATCTTGATGCAAAACATCTGGAATCTTAGGTTTACCTTGTCATTTACATCGCGATTACAAATCGTGATGTTTTGCCTGAACATCGCCGTTACTAATTCTTCTTTTAAGAAGCATGTTTTGCATGGGATAGTTTCTTTAGATGGCGTTGATGGGTTACTCTCCGATGGAAAATTGCATCTAATTGAAAATGAACAAGACGATATTGCGTATTTCTATCGTGAGTGACATGGCGTGATTATTAGAGACCCCTTGACCTTTCGATATACTCTTGTTTTTATCGGCCCTTAAGGTTTACGTGCAGACTATTCGTTAATACGGCCGATAAATGCTCCAGGTGTGCATCTGTGTGGACACTATAGAGTTATCCAATTTTAGGACAAACAACTAGATCACAAACTTCATACGCTTACCAATAAATGTAATGATAGGTGTACACTAAATTACTTCACAACGTTGAGAGATAATGTACACGTGATGATAGGTGTGAAAACACCCATCTTTTCTACCACTTAATTGCATGAAAACGAGACCTAAACGTATATTTTATGTTGTAAATGTCGGAATTATGCGTGTTTTTGTGTTTTTTGTGTTTCAGGGTCAAAATATGAAAAGGAAGGAAAACACGGTCTTCCACGGGCTTTTATTGAAGAAAACGACAAAAGACGAAGTCAAAAGATCAAGAATGCAGAAAGAACGGAAGTCCAAGGCTTATTCTGAAGATTTATCGAAGAAAATATCCAAAGACAAAAGTTTAATGAGCCGAAGAACTCAAGTCTTATTTATGGAGAAAATATTACAAGACGAGTTAAAAGAAATCCCAAGAAAAAGTCTAAAAGTCGAAGTATTAAAGAAGACTAGAAGACCAAGGACTAGAATGCAAGAAAGAAGAAAGAAAGAGGAAGCTTCCAACATAAGCTATCCTCCTCCTATAAATACTAGGCTAAGCCTTCATTTGTAAAGTCTTGGGTGGATTGACAACCCATCTCTTTCACCTTTTAATTACTTGCACCTTTTAATTAATTGTCATTTAAATTCAAGTCTTTTAATTTCAAGTAAGTTTTAATTTTATGTTCCTTAATCTTCAAAACTTTTTAATTATCTTGTTCATCTTCTTTTTATTAATCTTTGTTTGTGTTGATTTCAAGTTTTCAATCTTAATCTTTTTCCTTTACTTTTTACATCAAGTTTTAATCTTTTTAATTTCCGTGTCTTGGTTTTATTGTTTTTAAACGTTTGGTTATTGATTTGGGATTTTTATTTAGTTTATTGGTGTTTTACTTTGCTTATTGTCCTTGAAAAGTTAGGATTTTAGAGCTTATTTTCGTACTTTTGGGTTTCCCTAGTTTTTAGGAATCTATGTGTAAATTCGCAATCTTCTTCAAAGTTGCGAAATTGATCATTTTGGAAAGTTGCTGAATTGAATCTTGTCCTGTATTGCGAGATTGATCTTCAAGCATAATTGCGAAATCATTCTTGGCTATTGCGGAATTGTTCATAAATGGCAATTGCGGATTCATTAATTCCGCATTAACATTGCGGAATCCTTCTCTAATCATTGCGGAATTCTTCTCTAATAATTGCGAATTTACCACCTTTTATTGCGGAATTAATTTCGCAATGTAATTGCGGATTTGTTCTGTGTGTGAATTGCGAAATCTTTGTCTCTTCATCATTGCGAATTTGTTGTCTTTGCCAATTGCGAATTTTATTTTCATATTGCGAATTTAATTCTTATTTTTCTTTAATTGCGAAATTAATTATTTTATTTTTAGTTTTGGTTTTTAAATTTATTTTTCCCGTCAATTTTATTTAGTTTTATTTTAATTGTTTCGTCTTATTTTTCTTAAACTTTATTTTTACTTGTTTTGTCTTAGTTTAATTTTTAAACGTTTTTGTTTTATAGTTTTCATTTCCTTTCGTTTTAATTTCCGTAATTTTCACGCTTACCGAAATGTTCATTTTCAGCAAGTGTTTTTCTATTTTTATTCTACAGAAAAAGTGACAGTTTTTCTGGGTTTGTTTTTAGTTTATTTTTATTACGTCTCATCTTTATTTTTCCTTAGTTTTAGACAACGACACCCTTTTATTTGATTCACCAAGAACAACGAACCTCTCGCACTTAATCAGTTATCAATTCGAAGAGATACCGAGAACGATAAAAGAACCCATACAAAAAGAAGGTTATCACGTAACAATTCTAATACGTTTTGAGTCACGTATTGATCCTCATATGAAAGCATGTAAGATAGTGTCTCGATGTATATTTTTTAAACAGGTAAAAACCAAGTTTGAGTTAACCAGAAGGGTGAGTGTATATATCTCACATTTTCACGTTCTCACCGGATTAATTATGGACCTTTTTGACCCTCGCGTGGTTACTATATAGTTTTTGAATGGAAAAAAATTACTGTATAAATTAGTAAAATTAGATGAACCCTGTTTTGAAAAGTAGAGCAAGCACACCTTAACCCTTATAAAAATATTGATAAATGGAATTGACGAAGTGTTTTATGCTACGTAGATCAATATTGATAAATGAAAATCAGCGTACTTGCATTTAATTTAAATCTACGCAAGATGTACGTCCAAAGACACAGTGTTGTGGTTCAGTGATAGACTTAAACATAACATCCCTCTAGTAGATCCAGTTTCCGATATGATACTGATAATGATTAAGCAACTTCAAGGAAATAAGTCCTTTTGGCGTTAGTTGGATAGTGCAATAGACACTTACCCATGTTCTTATTTGCTAAAGAATCAAACATATCTCACGAATGAATGTGCTTCTACACAGCTATATGAACAAAAGCCCTCTACTTGATCACAAGTGTCAATTACCTACCTCATTCGAGATGCTAATAATCGATTGACAAACAACTAAAAGGTTATTTGGTTTTGGATTCAAGTTTAAACGGAACCGAACTTTTGAAGTATTGACATGTCGAGAACACTCTTCAGAATGAAAACACTTTGAGAGGTACATCGAAATACATTTACCCACTACCACAAACATCACGTGTGTTTGTTCGATCTTATTTTCTCTTGTTTATGTTTCATAAAGACAATCTTGGTAGCAAAAGTGTTAAACTTCATTCATCCCATTCTATCTACCACCTATATCTCACTTTCATCAATCAATTAACCTAGTGTACTAAACTTTTGGCGCCAAATCCATGTCCATTTTCCCGCCATAACATACACTTTTGGCCTTATTTATACCCTTTACAATGTTTTGCACAAACCACTTACCTTTGCAGCCCTCCCATTCACTTTTGTCAAACAAAACCTACCGCCGTACGGCAACCAATTAAGTGCTTTAAACCCAGGACTGGTTAATATTTTTTCCGAAAGCGCTATTCAAAACTTTATCGAATTTCGGCTTTTATTTTATAATAAAAGAGCAAAACAACCTTGTTCTTATTGATATAGGTGCTTTTGGAAATAAAATAAGGCATAAAGCTGAGTTTTTGGTCGCCTGAAGCTGCTCATGAGGAATAATATGTGACTCGAAATATATTTTCCTATTATAGCAATGGTGTACTCGATGGACTTGATGAATCAAGTTAAGGCTGCTACAAGCAGGTTCTCTTCCATGTTGATGCTTGTTTCGAAATAGAGTTCGCCCACTCGTGCTTAAGAAATGCGTCTTCGCTGTACCCGCTGATAACAGCCTCATGATTGAAGCAATTATCTTCGATGTTAAGGATGGAAAATATATTTTGATAGAAACGTTTGCGCTCAACAAACACAGCAAAATGCCGTATGTCTTGGGAAAATGGTTGCTTCAGGTTGACGGTGGAGTGGAACCAGGGTCCCAAGTGGTCATATTTAGATTAAAAATGTGGGTAACAAAGTTGGCTTTTGAATTGAAAATATGTGTAAACACACACAATCTTTAATCCAAAAGCCAGTTTGTCACCTACGTTTTCAATTTTAAGATACGTTCATTTTCGACCTTGGGTCCATTCCACTATCAAACTGATAAAGCTACGCTTATGCTACTTTTTAAAACTTAATATGTGTCATGGAAAATTGTGGTCTTCATGTATTGAAAGTTTCTTATATTTTCTTTTAATTTGTTGAGTACCCTCTTGTTAGCCAGTAGGCTGTTTTGATTTATCATTCTCTAGTGTGACTAAATTTTTGCTGTTTTGATTTCAACACATTCATAAAAATCTCAATCTATGTAATATGCTGGTAACATAAATGAATCATGTTAAACTTCAATGGTATAATGTAGACGACAAATAACGTAGTTGTCATATTCTTTTTCTCCGTTATCAACTGTGTTTGACAGAGGTTCACACAGTTGGCTTATTTCATAAGCTAAAATAAGTATTAAACCATGCACTACTATATATAAATTTTGGATTGTTCATGCATGTGTCATCTCGGCATGCCGATTCATTGGTTAAATTCACACAGTTGTAAGACAAAGAATACATATAGATCAAATAATACACAATGGACGGGTTGTCTAGTTGTCATGTTTTAATCAGTCTAGCTACATTTAGCTGAAGAGTATTTTTTTACACTTGATAGGTAAGACTAAGCTTATTTCTAAACAAAGTCGGTTGTAGATGACTTACACTGGTATGCGAAGGTGAAGACCCCATTGAGATCAGTTAGAGAAAAATAACAAATTTACAGCTTTCAACGCTATTATTACTTTTATTCAAGTGTAGTATAAGATCATTCTGAGTCTTTTAAATTTTGCCACAGACTTTAACATGCGAAACTTTACAAGCTTAGGGCTTGGTAAATGAAGGTTTTCGCTTTTGCTTCTGTGCCAATATAACCACTCTTAAGTCATCCCATAAAAGCATAGAGGAGTTCCTAGTAGCAACGTAACCCGAACCTTGTTGTAGTGGCTATAGAACATTTTTTGTCCAATCACAGCCAGTGGAGACTTTGACACAATCCCTGCAAATTATTATACGTATTTTTACATGCTTCGAGACTGAGATTGAGAGTCGTTCTTAGCCTGAATCTTAATAACATTTTTGTCAATGTCAAAGCTTTCTGTTCAAAGAAAGATCAGAGAGTATGCGATAACACTACAAAATCCAGATATAAGGCTCGGTATATATCATATCATACTACTAAGGAACAAAGGCCAATCTCACTATGTTTCATTGTTTGTGGCTCATTTTGACATGTATTACTTAAAACAATCAACTACATAAGATGGATAATTTAAGCGAGTCGTACAACATAAGCGTTGTTACATATAATTTTGCCGTCAGTTGCTAGTCATTACAAGATTATGCACTCAAGTCAATAAGAAAATCACATTTTGTGTTAAATCACTCCTTAAGGTGTGTTTGAATGGTTACACCGACTTGTTTTCTCAAGAGGTATATTGAAATAAAAACCTCAGTTTTAATACTTGGAAAAATTGCTCCTCGTCAACCGAGTTTGCTGATTTAGTCGATTTAGCCGATCTATGACCGACTTGACTGACTTTTATACGATCAAACAGTATGTTGATCGATTTTTTTTACCAATTTGATCAATTATGCCGATTAATTTAAATCAGAAAGGTAATTAGGCCTATTTGATAACACTGGTTTTTGGTTATTCGGTTCGATTTGATTTGGTTTTTGTCACACCCCACCATGACGGAATATGGGGCGCAACGTAGGGATATCATCACAACATGGCGTGTCTATAGAGATAACTATATGAAATAAGAAATGTCATAAAATGGAGACACAAAAGTCATGACAATATCTCATCAAACGCAGGAGTCTAGGTAAGTATGTAACAGTCCTACCTCTTACCCAAGACAAACAAATAACACTAACAATCAACATATAGGTTCATAGTATCACTCAAAGAAACAAACAGCAAAATAAACTAAGAAGGAACGGGGATCTCCTTCTAAATGCATTCCTACGCGACTCCAATCCTAGCCATATATGTGCCCATGCTAAACCACTTATCACCTGAAAGAGACACTAAAACACGTCAACATAAAGTTGGTGAGAGTCATAGGTTTAGACTCCAACGCTAAAATAGTTATAAGCTGTGAATAACAACCATCAACACAATAACATATGGACAATGTGCTACAAGTATGCATTAACAACTAGCATTCAAGATTAATCAATCATCACAATTCTAAGGCATCACGCCTTACCAACAACCACAATTTCCAAGGCATCACGCCTTACCAACAACCACAATTTCCAAGGCATCACGCCTTACCAACAACCACAATTTCCAAGGCCTCCAGCCTTACCAAACACCATGGTACCATAGGCGCCCATACACCTATGTACCAATCCCAAGGCCCCGCCTTGTCATTAACCATTGGTCCCATAGATGATCACACTATGTACCTTTCCGATCCAAATCATACACAAACAAGAATCACATAGTAGTTAATCACATAATGTACACATAAGTCCATCTCAAACCTTAAAAACATTCAAAGCATCAATTTATAAATAACTCAACACAGTGTCTCTTCCATCCCATCTGGAAGTCAAAATCAATAGTAAACATGGGACTATGAAACTCACCTGATTGAGCTTCTCCAAGAGTCCGCGCACTAGCAACAATCTAACAAACCAAAAACACGCAATCAATACATGAACCAATCACTAAGATGGCTCATCAACCTATGATGGACATCTAGCATATTACCATATAAATACCTCATTGATAAGCTCTAATCACCCCATTACCCTTCCCTAACAAGTCCTTAACTTGGTTAAGTTTAATAACTATCCCGTTCATATTTTACACAAAACAGTCCTAGTTTTTAGGTCTCAAAAATTTAAGTCAAACGTCCACTTAAACATACCCATGGTTTCTGTAAAAGGAATATTCATACTTTTATATGTATTAGCTAATACCTCCCACTTGACTTAACCTCAAAGCTACTGTTAAGGCCCCGATATATGTATATATATTTCTACCTATCCAGAATTCACTGATTTTTAACGTATGAAAAGTTTGTTACAATTAGGGGGTCTTACCCTAAACCACAACCTTCGCCCAAGTGCAGATACTTACTAAAATATATAAACCATCTCTCATGTTCGTTAGAAGATCCCAATGCAACCCTAAGTACCCCAAACAACCCAAAACTTAAAAAGAAAACAGGCTGAATTCAAAACTGTTTTGACCTCCGACTGTTGTAACCTGTTTTTGACCCACTTCCCGACCTCCAATTCAGTTCTCGTTTCTTGATTTAGAAAGCCAACTCAATTACCTATCCAGTGCTAGTTTGATCGCATCTTGAATGTTCCTATAACTCTAGATATGATCAAAACAATGACACCAAAATTCTTCCTAGTTTTTTAAAACGGGTTTAATCAAATTAACCTAATTAATTAACCCTAACCCCACTAATTACAAGCCCTAATTTATTTAATCATTATAATATGATTAATATACTATTTTTAATTAAATCCTAACCTAAATCCATCATAAGATGATCATAGAAACATTAAAAATATTTAATATGAAAAGGGTTAAGAAGGTTTTACCTTTGAATTAATGGAAGATGAAGAAAACCTAATTTTTTGAAGAACCCTAATTGGCCACCATTGAAGAATTTCGGCTAGGAGATGTTATGGAGGTTAGAAATCTGATTATTATGGTTATGTGTTGGGTTTGGTTAAGTCCTAAAGGCCCCCTAATCCCATTACAAGTCCATTGGGCCTGTTTTGGGCTTTTCCTTCTTTCTTTCTTTCATGCGTCCAAAACCGACTATAATGCCTTTTTTTATTTTTTTTCCTATTTATTATTTAATATTATGTTATTAATATTACCTTAATTTAGCTTAATTTATTTCAACTCCTAAAGCCTCCAAAACCTCAAAACCGTAAAACTAGTCAAATTTACATTAATTTATTTATCCGTATGAACCATTACCTCTTCCGAGACCTCTATATGCTAATCCGTAAATCGTAAAAATACGATTTTCTATAACACATATACGTATATATAAAACCACTAAATAACACCATCTCACTTCATAGCCACTACCATGTGAACTCATGAACATGAAATCATCACACATCATTTCACTCACAAGGTACCTCGTACCGGAAACGAAATCCAAACCACAATCTATACACACCAATAAGCACATAAACACGTAAAGACACGTTACTAGCACAAAATAAAACTAAGTGACGAACCTCAAAACCAGGGTTGTCACATCACTCCCTCCTAAAAGAAATCTCGTCCCGAGATTTACTCCTTAGGATGAACACACAGACAACAAATCACACGAGGATACTTGTTCTAAATGAACTCCTCTCATTTCTACGTGAACTTCAATTTAAGTTTCAAAATACCACATATACAAACCAAATATAATTAAACTCATTGCCAAACTCTTGACCTCACAGTCAATAAACCTTACAGATGACTCTTTGATTAAACAAAGACTCTTATTAACACAAGTCCTGAATAACCGTACATGCAAAATGCATTCTCAAACAACCTTTACCAATCCCAATACATGAAATGTATCATGTATACAACTCATTTCCCCCAGGTAATTCTATGCTCATAAGCTAATGGTTCGATCTTTCCAAAGATCATAAATGGACCTACAAAACTCTATATCAACCCTTCCATTTTACCAAAACATACCACCCGTTACTATGGGTGAAACTTCATACATAACTCTGTCACTAACTCTAGTGGTTTCCTCCTTTCTATATAGCATCCCTTGTTGCACTAACCCTCTCCACAAACATCACTACCACATTAGTAGCCTCTTTTACCAATTCTAGTCCACAATGGGGACTTCTCACCTTATCCTTTCACATAGTGCCTCAAATGACATTTATCGACTTCTAGTATGATAATCATCATTATATCAAAACTCAGCCATCGCTAATGAGTTTCCTAACTTCCTCTAAATCAATCATTCATGCCCTCAGTGTAACTCCTAAGGTTGAATAAATATCTCACATGCCTATCCTTTTCCCAATTAGCTGGATATACTCATATCCAATCTGTTGTTCCCTTTTAATCCATAACACAAGATTTAGAAGAGATATTTAGAGAGAGAAAGAGAAGAAAAGTAGAGAGAGAAACAAGAGAGATTTGGAAGGTTTATGTTTACTAGAGAGAGAAAGTAAAATGAACCAACCAACACCCTCTTTCACATGTGAAAGAGGGTTATATACCCCACGGCTCTAAGGCCTTTGTGGGCTTCATCTTGGGCCGGGCTTGGCTTTCTTTTGGGCTTACGCCCCTAACTTATACAATATTAGCTTAAAGTCCAAGCCCGGTTTTTCCCGACTAACCTATTACAATACAAGACCTTTTAACGACTAAGATGACCTATTACATTCTTGT